>JAVJIF010017791.1:0-78329 GCA_038442645.1 Agave tequilana | reverse complement strand
CACACGTGACTCGATGTCTTGTTGGTTGCTACAGTTTGTCCACTTTCCTTCTCTGATTTGCCTACATTTAGCTGACTCGGCTGATTTTCTTTAATAAAAGTGTGTTCTATAGATTTGATGTTGCAATAGCATTTAATGCTCTCTAGCATAACCTTAGGCTGATTTTTGGCACAGTGGACACTTTCATCATTTTGAGTAATACTTTTCATAGATTTTAAGTGTGAAAATTATGGATCAATTTTCTCGCTATTTTTTTATCATTCACCATATAATATTCACATTTTCCCTTTTCCGCTCATCTTCCTCTTATTTCTAGTTTTTCCCATTACTTTCTCCCTTGTTCCTCTCATACCTATTTCTCTATTATTAGCCATAGTTCGGATTCTCAAAATGAAAAGTAAGTGATTGTTGACACGCTAAAAAAAAAAACAAACTCCCGTACAGCTTTTCAACTAGTCAGAACGATGTCCAACTTGTTGACATTTACAAAAGACAGCAGACAAGCTGATGACCAACTCAACACATCCCGAGGGACAAAGTAAAACTCAGCCCCGCTGATCCAGTGAAGCAGACAACAGACCAAACACTGCTTTTTGAGGCTGAGTCAGCTCAATAATTAGCCTCGTGCGAGCACAAAGTGCTAGCCTCACTCCATAGGCGAAATTATCTAGTTTCACCTTGAAGCCCTTCAAAGCTCAGTAACAGGTCAAGTGCTAGCTTCGCCTGAAGTTCAACATAGTCGCACAAGGCTAATTTTTTAGATTCGCCGAAGCCGTGACAACTCTGATTAAGAGCTTTTAGCCCCGCGTTGGGAGCTAAACCTAGCCCCGTGCGAGGCTACATCCAGTCTCGCATGAGACTTTCTACGCCTCTATGAGAGAGCTGGTCAGGTCAAACCTTTGACCTAATATTTAGTGGGCTAACCCCACTATGTTAATGGGGTTAATGCCACTTTAAGTGAGCGGTTACACCCGCCCACTTCGCCACGTTTAATGAAACAGGCGGGTCAATAGGCAATTTTTAGGCTCGCTAGCCTCGCATACGGCTCACATTTAGCCTATTATTTTGAAGTAAACTGAATGGCCGTGTCAATGGGCTATTTTTAGGCTCGCTAGCGTCGCATACAGCTCACATTTAGCCTATTATTCCGAAGTCTATTAAATGGTCAATAGGCCATTTCTAGGTTCGCTCGAGCCTATCTAGCCTCACATGCGGCTCATATTTTGCCTAGCGCGAGCGTTATAGCCTCGCGCGAGCTCAAAACAGCTTCTGACGTGAGGCTAGCTCACTGTTATTAGTCATGACTGATTTCTAGGGCGGTTGCACACCTTTAGAGCCTATAAATAGCTCATCTGAGAATGAACTCAGGCAGGAAGGCAGAGCAGAAGAGGCAGAAGAGAAAATGCAGAGAGAAAGTATCGGGCATGAAGCATCGAGCTAAGGCATCGAGAGAGCTAGCAAGCTAACTTTTTCTTATTTCCTAGAAGATCTAGAGAATCATTTCTCTAAGTTTTAGAGTGTTATTACCCTAAGTCCTTCCTCTCTTTCAAGGAATCTCCGAACCAGGTGAGAAGGAATTCTCAGGTAATAGCATTCGAAGATTGATCGATCGCATCATCAATGGGACAAAGTGGTCACACACTGATCAGACTCCCACCGGCACACTTTCCCAGAATCTCAGAAGAGATACTTGTAATCTTTTTCTTTTTTTTTTGATTACTTGTAACTTTCTCTTCGTACTTTTGTTAGTTTTTCGATTATCAATTTTCAATGGAAAACAAGATGGCGACTTCACTAGGGAACTGTTTCTCCACTACTGAGATTCAAGTGGCACAATGCGACGATCAGACCCCCGGGTCTACTGCTGAAACATTGGTCATTCACTTTGACCAAGAGAAATTCGAACAACTTCTTTTTGGGGGTAGCAAAAGTCCCCTATATGTGCGCAAGCACGGGAAGTTCAGCGAAGCCAAAATACCCTTAGCTACTTCCAGGAAGCAAGTCTCTGTTGAGACTATTAAGGTTCTCTCTGAACCTAACACTGCCTCATGCGAGGCTAAACAGGTTCTGCGCCAGCCTAAACAGGCTCTGCGCGAGCCTATCACAGTCCAAACTGGGACTAAATTAGCCCTGGACCGATATACCAATGCTGTGCGCAAAACTGTGAAGGTTTCATGCGAGCCTAAAGCAGCCTCTGCCAAAGCTATGTGAATTGCAAAATCTACTGTCCCCTCTCTCGATTCAGCTTCGTGCAAAGCTAAAACGGTCTTGGGTCACAAGACTTCCTCTACTCAGCCTCGCCTGCCCCGCGAGGTTAAAAATAAAACACCTTGTGCTTACAGCGAGGCCACTGCAGCCCGCTTGCCTCAACAACACTACTAGGCATGTTAAGCCGCCGCACATGAGGCTAAAACCAGAGCACCTGTGCGTGTTAGCAGCGTCGCTTTCAGCACAAGTGCTAAAAAACTCTGCCGCGAGGCTAGAGGTAAAGCACTGCTGAGTGCTAACAATGAGGCCCTTCTAACCTAGCTTGCGGGAAAAGCTCTGCACAATAAAGCTAAGTTCGCCTCTAACGGCAGAGCTAAAGCAGTAACTTCGCCTTGCAAAGCTACTCCTTCAGGTGAAGCTACCTTAGCTCACCTATGGCTAAAAGGAAAACTTTTAAGGCTAGGTCTAAGGCTTCTCAGCCCAACATGGCTAACTTCCAATCTCCTCGAGTTTCTGTAATGGATCGGTCTGGTCCAATCAACACAGACTTGAGAGATTACCTGAGCACCAAGCGAAAGCTCTATTCAGAGGAACCTGCTCACATCTCGCTGTCCTGGTGCGGATAAGCGGGGTGTCAACTTGTGATGGTACACTCCGTCCATTGCTGCCTGGGAAAGGTCCACACAGTTATCGCTTCAAATCATCAATCGGTATTCGATCGAATATCGACCAGACTGCTGAGAAGGCCATGCCCCAGAAGAAGAAGGCAACGAAGATGACCCATCTTGCAGCCACCTCTGTTAACATGATAGGCAGAGGGAGGGATCTGTTTCGGTCCCGAAGACGGAGACAAGGAACTTTCACTCCTCCAGCCAGCTCCCGAACTCTGATTACAACCCCGACTTGAGTCAGGTTCTGGTTAATCAAGAGGGCGCCTTCAGGGTACTCGCTCTAGGGTAGCAATACCTATGATTATAGACAATCTTCTTCGTTAACTGGAGCCGTGTTGCCCATACTATTGAGAAACCTTTTCCAGTGGCCGGATGATGAGGAGAAGCTAGCGGATATGCCTCTTTAGCCACAATCAGCTCGGTGCAGACGATTCTTGTGTCTGCTAACATAACCGACAACAATGATGATGACCTCTATCGGTAGATGGAGACACAAAAGCAGACTTCCAGCAAGAAACCTTGGATAATATCCAACAGATGCTAGCTCAGCTCTTGACCAGCCAGAATACCAATGACACCGGCAACAATCATAATGATGAGGAGCATAAGAAGTTGAAATAAAGCTCCTCAATTGATGCCGAGGTTATTAAAGGCATGCAGGATCAGATTGCATCCCTAACCCAGAGGGATGAACTGAAGAAGTTGGGGATGACTCGTCCTTACCTGCTGGAGTGGGATTCGGTACCGTACCCACTGAAATTCAAGCCACCTACGTTGCACACGTACGATGGCAAGGGCTAGCCCAACCAACATATCTATTAATTTCGATCTCAAACCGGTCACGTGATAGATAATGATGCCATCATGGTAATACTGATCATCAGCACCATTAAAGGGGTAGCCTTTGACTGGTTTAAGAGCCTCCCAGTGGTTCCATTAATTCTTGGATTGACCTAGAAATCCAGTTCCTCTCTCGATTCTATAAGGATGATACCAAGCTGACTATGGATAAACTCCTCTTAATAGTCAGAAAGGAGGAGAATCCGTGCGAGAATACATTGAGAGGTTCCGCAACCTGTCTCTCATGTGCCCTGCGAGCATGTAATTACCCATGTTACTTCAGACATATTGGCATAACTTTCTTGACAGAATAGAAGTTCGTATGAGAGCTGTCAAAACTCATATATGGAAGGAGCTTGTTGAGCAAGCTGAGATAGCCGAGAAATCGGCTAAAACGTTTGAGCCCTCAGTCCCTAAGAACAAGTGGGGGGGTCAATACCAAGGGGCTGATGCAGCCCAATCCTTTAATCAAAGAGGAAGGAAACCACGGCCGTTGAGTTATCAGGGATGACACAACCGAAGCCAAACTATAACATCAATAGCAATCAGGAATTTAAATTCCCGCCAAAGGTGTACTCCTTCAAAAATGAGCAGGTGATGGCAATCTTTCATTTGCTACACAAAGGTAACAAGCTCAAGTTACCTGAAGCTCGGTGACCTAATGAAGTGGGACGTACAAATGATTCAAATTATTGCCTCTTTCATAGGATGGTGCATCACCCTACCAATAGGTACTATGTCCTCAAAGACAAGATCCAAGCCCTGCTAGATGCTGGAGGTCTGACTCTCAAGTCGGAACAAAAGAAAGTCACCTCCAACACGGTGACTCATAATTTTGACACATTCTCGAAGATGACTGTCCAAGACAGATTGGTCCCAATTCTAAGGAAAGATTGGATGTCATTAACCCTTTTGCTGAACAACAAAAAGCTAAAGGCTTCATCCCCATAATGACAGAATCTAGAGAAATCATATGGGTCCGCCCAATATTATCAAAGATGAACAATGGGAGGCCAACAAGTCCAAGCTAACAGGATAGTCATCAATGCCATCTTCCTCACGGTAGATGATGATTCTGTGACTGTCGCCTCTCTCAGCGACTTAGAGGGAGAGAAGCCTGTCTTAGTAGCACAACCTTCCACATCACAGCCGGTGGGTACACGTTCTGGTAAATAATACTTGCGACAGTACGACCTGACACCTGACAGAGCTCCCCAACCAATGACGTTAGGAACCGCTACACCTGTTCAGGCCCAGCGCCAAAGATCAAAGAAAAGCAGAAGGAGATTCATTTTATGAGTCCTGGAAGAAGAATCCTTCCAAAGGATTGAATGCTCTCTTTCACTTTAATATATTCGCACAATTGGCCAATATCCCAGTTCGTATTACTCTGAACGAGCTACTCCGCCCCTCCAAGGAGACGAGAGAGGCACTAGGGATACTCTTGCTGATTCAGAATCATTTCTAATGCAAGTACCCATCCCTACAAAAGAAGATGGAGCTTCATGCCCCCGATGTCATCTGCAACAGCAGGTGCCTTGCATCACCTTCACTCCTGAAGAATGCTCCTCAAGGACAACCGATATGACATGTCCTTGTATTATATAAGATATATTGGGTCTACATATATCGAGAGAATATGAGTTGGTCCTGGGTCTGCTTTAAGTATTATCTCCAAGAGACTGCTTTATTTTCTTGGCATCCCACTGAGCAGGTTGTCAACCACGACTATGACCATATATGCTTTAACGCCGGGAATAGTCATTCTCTAGGCAAAATCCGTCTCCGATGTCAAATTGGAGATTTGAAATCAGAAGTAACGTGTTACGTCATCGACGCTGACACGTCCTACAATCTTTGCTCGGACGACCTTGGATCCATACCAACTGGATCATGCCTTTCACACTCCACCAATGTTCCATATATATGGATGATAAGGCAATGGTCAAGATGGTGTTCACTGAGATGCAACCGTTCAAAGGGGTTGAGAATTACTTCACCGATTCTCTACTTTATAGAAAGAATGGGTAAAGTGGTAAAAAAATTATTGTTTGATGACAACGATAGTGGCAACGAGGCAGACTCATAATCCGGAGAAGATCCAATAGTTTCTTTTGATGAGAAAATGATTGTGGCATATCTAGACGATCCTGATTGTAATAACTCCGCCGACAATAGCGACGAATGAGTCTTTAATGAAAATGTCAATTTCGATTATTCCTTGTGTTGTGATGATATAAATAGTCCTATGTCAGTGACATGCATGCATATAGAAGAGAATGATGGGTCTATATTTATAGTCCCTCTTCCAAGAAGGACCAGTCGCCTATTATATTGGCAGAGTCCGACATTGGATTACTACATCCAACAACTCAATGAAGACTTGAAGCCCCTGCAATTCTTTCACTATGCACGGTCAATACACTGTATAATGAAAGAAATGGGATACAACTTATGTCGTGGTGAAGGTCTGAACTTTAGAAAAGGATGACACATCCCTCTACAACTTTTCGTACCAAAAGGAAAGCCGACCAACTACTATGATCAGACTCACAGGGGATTTGGGTACACCACTCCATCCGTTCAATCGGATTCAGAATCTGAAAAGTCTCTACCATCACATTCTTCATACTCATCAGGATGGGGATCCGATGTAAGCTTGGGGATTACCTTCAAGAAACTCTTCGTCAACATGGCATCGACAATCAAGTGGAATCAGAAGAGGACAATGAGCCATTCGACACTGATCCTTGGGCTCAACAACTGGATCTTCAATGAGAGAGAAGCATTTTAAACAACGCGACATTTCTACAGAAGATAAAGTGATTCAAATTGATGTTGGTGATCAAGCGCACCCGAAGCTCATCTCTATAAGTAAAAGTTTGTCGCTGACAGAGAAGCAAGACCTTATAGCCTTGATAAAGAAGTATACATGTAACATCCTGATTTTTTTATTTTCCTAAAGAATATTTTAAATCTTCAGTTATGAGATAACACTGGATAAATAGAACTGATAACTATAATGTTTGGGTGACTTTAATCATGAATTAGTGTTACAAAATGCAATGTTTTTTTTATTTATACTATAATAATTTATTCGCTTATTCATATGATTAAATTTTTTTATGATTAAGTGGGAAATTGTTAGAAATGAATTTTTAAAAGTAAGTGACATGTACATATATCAATGACTGTGTTTAAATAATGGATATAAATAATAATAATAATGCAAGTGATAACTATGATGAAATGTTACACATATTCAAGTGAACAAAAGTTTCATACATGGTATATACATACTCCACTAATCATACCCAATAACTTAATCAAAGTGCAAGTTAGTGGAGGAGAGTAGGTGAGCATGAGAGGGATTGATGAAGGGTTAGGATATCCCTGATTTGTGCAAGTCCACTTAGAGAGAATGAGAGTTGTGCAAACTTGTAATTATGCTGAATTAGGATCTCTAATTTCTGCCCATACTTTTTTTATCTCTCATTCTCTTCATCCTCTCAAAATTTTTCATGATAAGAGCCCTAAAACCCATCTTCTCCTCTAACAATTTTTCTTACTCTTTTTCTCTTCCCCTTCTTCCCTTCTTCCTCTTCCTTCAAGAGAGACCAAGAGAGGAGGGGGAAAATCCGAGCTCGCCTAGATGGGGGGCGCGCCCAGACCGGTTTAAGCCGCAGCCAGGCCGCAGGGGCAACGCCAGGCCGCCAGGGGGGAGATCAAGGAGGAAGATGGGTGTTTCACCTAGGGTAAATCCAAGTTTTTAGGGGTGAATTTCAGCCCAAGATCTGAACTTTTAGAGGTTTTTTCACCAATTATTTAGGTAAATTTCTGACTGAATTTTTAACAGAGAATTAGTATATAAAATAGCTTTTAACCCTCAAGAATATTGATTAATCTAGTACTAGAAGGTAACTTGATGTTCTCTTGAATAGGATTGTTGTTCGAGATCACGTGGAATTAAGGATTGACAAAGAAATCCCCAAAAGAAGGTGAGAACTTGATTGAGTAAGACTATTAACAAAATTAGGGGATTTTTAACAACGAAAAAAATATCCTAATAGGCTATGACGATATGATATGGCTTTACTAGTAATATTTAGGGATGGGTAATGAACTCCATGAAGGGTACTAATTAGAAATATTGTGATTGTGCTAGAAACCCTGTGATGAAAAATAATGAGATATATTCTCAAATATGTATGAAACTAGTATTGGTAAGTAAATATATATATATATATATATTAATATATATATAATATTATATATATATATATATATATATTATATATATATATATATATATATATATATATATATCTTTTGTATGGGAGACCTTGTAGCAATGATCCACTTGAAATTCATATTATTTTTTTGTATATGTAATGTTGATAGCTACTAATACTAAGAATATCAAATAGGGATATTGACATGCTCATGTCCGTTGTGGTATGTTAACATGAGGAGATACTCGGTGCGAATCTCTTGTAGAACACTCGACTTAAAAGTGAGTGGGGTTCCGGTAAGCCTAGAGTAAATCTGAATCTTAACCAATATTGTTAACTTCGTAAAGAATTGATAATTTTCACATGAATATATTTAAATGCGAAAATTAATTATGAGTAATATGAACATGATGTGATTGTTGTAATTAATGTATTTAATATGTGTCTAACTCTTGATAAGATGTAAACACATGTGTTGTTTGATGATAACTCTTGTGTTGACTCTTGATGTGATGAGCATGCATGTGTGTGGATGACATTTCTTGATAGAACTAGTTAATATTATTTTGTCGATTTGAATTCTTAGTGACACTAGTAGTAAATGTGTATGCATTGGGTTTGTATCTTGTGAAGGAAGGAGCCGGAGGGATCCGGTAGGGGTCGAAGACGGTGTGAAGAAAGGAGCTGAAAAAATCCAGTAGGAGTCGGAGATGGTATGAAGGAAGGGGCCGGAGGGATCCGGTAGGGATCGAAGACAGTGTGAAGAAAGAAGCTCGAAAAATCTGGTAGGGGTAGGAGATGGTGTGAAGGAAGGGACCGGAGGGATCCGGTAGGAGTCGAAGACGGTTGTTTAGATAGGGTTGGAAGTGAGGAAATAGTAATAGTTTTCTTTGGAACTTGAGAATTAGTTAGTAAGTTTTTCGGTGTTTGGATGTTGTTGGAAAGTGTGGTTTGAAAAATGTTATGTCTTTTCTGGTGTTTGGATGATAATGCGAAACTGAAAGTGAAAAAGATGACCACAAAGTTGATCGTAAAATAATATTATAATAAAAATTAATTAAGAAAAATAAAAATTCGACTGTAATTAGAATGCAAGTGAGATTTACAAGATCATAAAATTAACTATTTTGTCCTACAACTTATTACAAATGAGATTTACATGACTACAAAATTAACTGTAACAACCTGGAAGTGAAAAAATGATTGTGTAAAAGGGAAAAGAGAAAATGAAAAGAGGTTTTCTCATTTTTCTTTTCTGGTGTTCGGATAGATAGGAAAGTGAGAAATGACACTTTCCCATTTTCTTACTTCCGCCCACTTTCTTGAATCAAAATAGCTCTATGTGTACCCTATGTGTGTATCAGGTGTGTTACTTGTGTGTTGTATGGTGGACATCTTGCGTAAGGTATGGTGGACATCAGAAATCTATATTACACTCTGACAATATAAATAGCTCCTGACTTGACATCAGAATACGAAGTAAATAAATTATAATAAACTCTAACATTTGTTGTTATACACACATTAATACTATCTGAACAATAAATTGAACTAAGTTGATTATTTAATTGAAACATCTGTATTCTAGATTACTCACTTTTGTATTTCATGTACACTACACATTATTAATGCATGTTGGATTGTAACAATTGGCTTAATCTCACTCACGAGCCATCGAGCTCACCCCTCATAGTTTCATGTTTTCAGGATAAATCAGAGACAAAGATCGACTATAGACAAGTGTAGCGCCCTAGAAAAACTCAAAGTATTCATTGTGTGGGTCTACCAAATTTTTAGATTATAATTGAGTATTTGTTTATTATTATATATATATATATATATATATATATATATATATATATATATATATATATATATATATATATATATATATATATATATATATATATAGTTGATGTTATAGATTAGATTTATAGTCGAATATTTGTGATTTGGTTCGATGATGTATATATGTATATCTGTGTACAGATTCTATGTGGATATGATTTTGAGCTGACTTGTATTAGATTGTGATACCAAAGAGAATACTCTCGAGTAAGTGTTAAATTTATTAACTTGCGTTGGATCTACATGATCGAAATTGGAGATTTATAAGTAGGCAATGTGTGATCGGTCGCTGATATTGCATAATTATTATCATATTCTCATACTTATTATATAATAAACTCTGCTTTTAATTCTAATTATTGTTTAATTTATATGCAGGCCCATGGCTAAAAGAAAAGGAAGTGAAACGAACTCAAAGCCCATCAAATTTCTGATTTAATTCAGAATTAATTCAAATTCAGAAAATTAGGGCAGATGTGGGCAAATCAGATCGGTTGAAAACCAGTTAGAACAAATCTCTACAAGTCTATTAGTTAAAGCCTAAGATCAAAGGCCGTTTCGTCAAATCCAGGAGCTAAAATGGGAAATCCAGAACAAGATAAAGTCGGATCACGAAGCGAGGAGATGTACCCCCGGCTGTGGCCACTTGGCCACAGCCAGGCGCGAAAACACAACCAAAGCCGCGTTTCCGCGGCTTTGTTAAGGAAGTTGGGGAGCGTTTGCTCCCCTTATCTTCGTACGCTGTCCTCTGTTGGGTTTTGCCTATAAATACTGGGTTTTCAGAGACCAGAGGGAACGATCATGCAGAGATAGATTTTAGGCTAGTTTTTCATTCTTTATAGTATGTTTTTATTTAATTTTATGTAATTTTTATTTCTTTATAAGCATAGGATAGACTGAGATTCATGTAAGTAAGAGAGAGAGACTTATGTTGAGAGTGACACCGATGTAACCTCCTCCTTTCTTCCATCGTTTCTGCAAGCAATAAAAGGTAACATTTTTATGTTTGTCTTTATTTTTATTTTCTTCTTCTTCTTTCTACTTTTTCTTTTTTGGTTTTGATGAGTATCCAAGTGAATCTAGAAGCATCAGTATAGCCATGTTTGTGTGAGTGTCACCGATATTTCATGATGATGTTCTCCTCCTCAAGATTCCATATCATTTCATTCTTATTCGTCTTAATGATGTTATGCGAATGGGGACTGAGCTCGATCTTATGAATTATGCATTGATCGCCTCCGAAGAAAGGTAAAACATGCAAGGTTTCCAGGTAAGTCATCAACCAGAGGAAGTAAGTTTTTCTTTTAGGTTTTTTTTCTTTTAATTTTAGTGTAAATTACCAACACTATAATCTTCCAAATCTCTTTCACTCTTTTTCAACTTCTTTCTACATATCCACTTCTATTTCTTCCATCTCTCTATCTACCACTTTCTTCCTAACTTAACTTAACTTTTTTCATTTTCTTTTAAAGAACTAAAAGAAGATCTTTAACCATTCTTTGTAATCTAAAAGAAAACTTACTAAAATGCTTCCATCGCTAGTCCCTCCTCGTGAGTCACGACCCATAGCCACTTACTATAGCGGTAGTATTGAGTACTTACACATCTCTATTTTGTGTTTCTGAAATTTTATATTTTTGTGTGTAGGTAAAACCTCAATCAAATTATAGCGCCATTGCCGGGGAACGAACCCGGGTCACCCGCGCGACAGGTGGGAATACTCTTGATGATGTATTGTGAATGGGAACTGAGCTCGATCTTATGAATTAAGCGTTAATCACCTCCGAAGAAAGGTAAACATACAAGGTTTCCAGGTAAGTCATCAACCAGAGGAGGTAAGTTTTTCCTTTAAGTTTTCTTTTCTTTTAATTTTAGTATAAATTACCAACACCACAATCTTTCAAATCTCTTTCACTCTTTTTCAACTTGTACATATCCACTTTCATTTTCTTCACCTTCTCTATCTACTTCTTTCTTTCTAACTTAACTTTAACTCTTTTTCATTTTCTTTTAAAGAACAAAAGAAGATCTTTAACCATTCTTTGTAACCGAAAAGAGAACTTACTATAAAGCTTCCATCGCTAGTCCCTCCTTATGGATCACGACCCGCATAATCGCTTGCTATAGCGGTAGTATTGAGCACTTGCACATCTCTGTTTGTGTTTTTGAAATTCTACATTTTTGTGTGCAGGTAAAACCGCAATCAAATTTTGGCGTCGTTGCCGGGAGAGATGGTAAGTTATTTTCTTTTTAGATTTACATTTTTGGTTAACTTTCTTCTTTATTCTTGGTATACAGGTTTAACAATAAGGAATTTTTGCTGCAGTGGATATATAAGTGGCCCTGAACTCTGCTCAAGAAAACAGAGCCCAGATTTGCCACATTCCAGTGGCAATCTGAGTGAACTACTAACCTGTATTTTTATAGGTTGGCTGAATTGCAAAGCTAAAATTCTATAGCTCTTTATTTTCTTGTTTGACTGACTGTATATACATTTCTAACACAACAGTAAAAGGTTGATTGTAAATGCTAAAAATGATTTAGACTTTGCATATAGGCACGTGTCTATTTCGTTACATTCTATTTACTGTTGAAGAGTGCTGGATCCAAGGTATGTATGCATAGCATTTAGTATAAGGTTCATTCTTGTATGAAATATTGCTTGAGTGTTATTTTTTCTATACTTGTACACTGCACTAAATTGATTTAAGGGCTTGTCCTATAAACATGATAAGGTAGAGAAGTCATTACCCTCCGTTAACCCACAAATAATTTCCACACTCACTAACCAATCCTAATTAAAACTGAGTAGACGTTGGCCCTAGGGACATCTCGGACTCAAATAGGAGACTGACCTAAGGGGAAAGTTTATTTGAATCTGACTCTTGCCAAATCGATGACTAAGGTTGGAGATTGAGGAGCGAAATTCCGAAGGATGGTGGTTTGACATAATTAGGCCCGTTGCTTTAAGCACGGATACCTCCCACCAATCTTGCCCGTACCTGACCGATTAACTTGTGGTCAGGTTCAACAATATACTCCCCGTGAACAGTCTAACTAGTTAGGAGTTGTCTAGGTCTAAGGTTTTTCCTAACTTAGGTTAGATTTTTTTCTTTTTATTTGTTTGCTTATTTGTTTTTTTTTTTGTTTGTGTTTGATATTTCCTGTGTGATATGGCTTATAATAATAATTTTTTCAAATTTAATGGTAATCTATGTTACACCCCGACCTCTTTTTCGGATATTACCAACCCGGCATACATAACTTTAACCAACCTAGTGTACCGGATTGGTCTTATCCGAATCAATATAACCCAAATCCCCAATCTTATGACCATAATTTTAAATAATTTCAACTCTTCACAGAGTCAATGGGAATTCACCTCCCCCGAGTCCAATTTTCAGCAACTTGTCCTCCTTATCCACCCTGTCCACAATATTTCCAAGATTCATACTCAGTTCCACCAGTTCAAAATAGAATACCATCAATCTTAAAAATGAGTATGCGTGAGTCCAAGTAACAATCACAAATCTGACGGACTCACAATTTCACCACAGATTTCAAAATAAAACTTCATCTTTTCAAGTCCAATCGCAACAAAACGATGAACCAATCGACTATGAAAAGTTGCTTGAAGTTATGACTCAGGCTCAAATTGCTCATAATCATGACATAAATATAATGGTCCAAACTATCCATTCTCACCGTTTGACCATTTCTGATGTCGCTAACTATTCTGTTAGAGCCGAAGAATCATATTGTTGTGAAAAAAAAGATTCCATTTCAGCACACCCTTTTGAACTTGCTCAAACTCCAAAATTTGAAAATCACATTAACATTTGGCAAGTTATCCTTTTTCTAAAATTGAACTTGAAAATGAATATGATCATGAATCTCAACTTGGTGATTCAATTCTACTTCCTGATTCAATAATGACTCCGGTATCTTCACCTGATTTTAATCTTTTCCCGAGTAAACATTGGATCATGTGCCAATTCATCATGAAATTGAATCGCCAATCTTTTATGATCCTCATATTGAACTTGACCAATTTCATACTTTTGAAAGTCACATTGACAAATTGGCAAGTTCTCATTTTTATGAAATTGAACTCAATGAGAAATGTGACCTAGAGTCTCAAATTTGTGATCCAGTTCAAATTCTTGAATCAATATTGACTCCTATTTTGTAACCCAACTGAGAGTAATATGTTAGAGTCAATTTTAATTCTCACACATGTCATTCTTGAACTTGAATCACCAATATTAAGTCAATTCCGTTGTGGGAAAACGAATGTGGACTTGAGTTTCAACTTCTTGATTTGGACCCACTTCCTGAACCAATCTCGACTTCTGAACCTTTACTTGACTTAAGTCACTTTCTTGAGTCGGTATTAGTTTCCGTACTTCCTAAGTCCAAGTCAATCATTCCATCTTTTTACACTCCATTTTGGGACAAAGGTG
Organism: Agave tequilana; assembly: GCA_038442645.1. NCBI lineage: Eukaryota > Viridiplantae > Streptophyta > Magnoliopsida > Asparagales > Asparagaceae > Agave > Agave tequilana. The sequence continues at coordinate 64,067 of JAVJIF010017791.1, read as the reverse complement.
TTGATAAAATTGACTCCGAAATTATTTCTCAATTTAAAAATTAAATGGGGTAAAATTCTTAATAAAAATCATTCAAATATACACACATATATATATATCATTTTAGTGGGTTGTATTAGAGAGGTTTCTGGTGGGTTCCTCCGAACTCCACGCAAATTAGATTGGGCCGTATTTCGTTAACCAATCAGACCACCACCGGAACCACCACCTTAAGGTAATATTTTTTGTCCCTCTCTTCTTTTTCACGCATCTATGCATTAATTCATACATTGAGGATAATGCATGAGAAAGGTGTAAGGGAAGGATTCCAACATAACTTAGGTTTTTCTTTTTAAAAAAAGAAAAAACAACAAAATTATTATTAACATTTTCTTTACATTTTAAATTTTTTTGAAAATAGAAACAATATTTTGACATATTTTTTGTAAGAAATTAAATCAATTTTAAGGAATAGGATAATCATAATTAGGATTTCTTATACTTTGTTAAAATAAGATTATTTATTTGATTTTTAGGATTATGAAGATAATTTGTCAAAGTAATTTAGTCTTGATCTTTGTCTTGATGAAATATGCGCACTTTATATACTTACACACTTTGGTTTCAAAAATAAAGATTCTTATGCCTTATAAAAAAAATTATATGGATATCTATGAGAAATAAACAAATCTAATTATTGATTAGCTAGGTGCTTTGGCCTAAGCAAGCCATGGTATTTATGCAAAAAATGATTAGATAAGTTTAAAAAAAAGAAATATATATATAAATCCTCTGATTAAGCTGGGTATTTGTGCCTCATAAAACATGAGTATTTACGCCTAAAAGCAGTTTATATAATAAAATCCTTAGTTTTGTGGCCTTGTTGCTCGAATCCTAAAGTCTTTTGGGTGTTTTCTCACCTGGTGCCCTAAGACCGTTTGGTTTGGGAGTCACCGATTAAAAGCTCGTTACATGGGCAGATTAAAAGCCTAATAGAACTAAGGAATAATACCACCAAAAATAAAATAAAAAATTATATATATATATAAATAAGGCATAAGAGTTAGAGTTAAAGAACCCTTAGTCCAAACTTTACGGCTACGAAGGTGCATATGACTTAGGGTAAAGTGATAGACTAGATGAGAAGTACAATTTGACTTCTTACTTTGATTGATAACAAATTTTTGAATAGAGACTAAGTTTAGGAATGAAAAATTCGATTTTCCTATAACTTATAGATTACTTAAATCTTACAATAATATTTCAAATATTTTTCTTTTAAAATGTGTTTTCAAAATACTAATATTTTTCCCTTTCTTTATGCATTTTGTTGGTGCAATCCACTGAAAACCCTCACGAGACAAAACTCGTCCTCTAGGGGTAGCCTAGAGGTTTAACGGCTTATTGCACATGCCAGTGCAATCGCGTGACCTACGAAAGTGGTCTAATAATCTTTATTTTAGTCTTGTTATTTTGCTCGAGGACGAGCAAATAATAGGTATGGGGTGTGATTGCGCTGATATTACATAATTATTATCATATTCTCATACTTATTATATAATAAACTCTGCTTTTAATCCTAATTATTATTTAATTTATATGCAGACTCATGGCTAAAAGAAAAGGGAGAGAAACGAGCCCAAACCCATCAAAATTCTGATTCAATTTAGAATTAATTCGAACTCAGAAAATCAGGACAGATCAGGGCAAATCAGATCGGTTGAAAACCAATTAGAACAAATTTCTACAAATCTATTAGTTAAAGCCCAAGATCAAAGGTCATTTCGTCAAATCTAGGAGCTTAAATGGGAAATCCAGAACAAGATAAAGTTGGATCGCGAAACGAGGAGCTGTACCCCTCCAGTTGTGGCCACCTGGCCATAGCCAGGCAGCAAAAATGCGGCCATAGCTGCATTTTCGCGGCTTTGTTAAGGGATTTGAGAGAGCGTTTGCTCCCCTATCTTCGTACGCTCTCCTCTGCTAGGTTTTGCCCATAAATACTGAGTTTTTCAGGGACCACAGGGACCCATGCAGAGATAGATTTTAGGCCAGTTTTTAATTCTTTATGGTGTAGATTTTTATTTTTATTTTATGTAATTTTTATTTTTTGTAAGCATAGGATAGACTGAGATTCATGTGAGTAAGAGAGAGAAACTTATGTTGAGAGTGAACTGATGTAATCTCCTCCTTTCTTTCATTGTTTTGCAAGCAATAAAATGTAACTATTTTATGTTCGTCTTTACTTTCGTTTTCTTCTTCTTTCTACTTTTCCTCTTTTGGTTTTGATGAGTCTCCAAGTGAATCTAGAAGCATCAGTATAGCCATGTTTGTGTGAGTGCCACCGATATTTCATGATGATGTTCTCCTCCTTAAGATTCCGTATCATTTCATTCTTGTTCATCTTGATAATGTAATGCGAATGGGGACTGAGCTCAATCTTATGAATTATGCGTTAATCGCCTCCGAAGCAAAGTAAAACATGCAAGGTTTTCAGGTAAGTCATCAACCAGAGGAGGTAAGTTTTTCTTTTAGGTTTATCTTTTCTTTTAATTCTAGTGTAAATTACCAACACCACAATCTTCCAAATCTCTTTCACTCTTTTTCAACTTCTTTGTACATATTCACTTTCATTTTCTCCACCTTCTCTATCTACCACATTCTTCCTAACTTAACTTTAACTCTTTTTCATTTTCTTTTAAAGAACTAAAAGAAGATCTTTAACCATTCTTTGTAACCTAAAAGAGAACTTACTAAAAAGCTTCCATCGCTAGTCCCTCCTTGTGGATCACGACCCGCATAGCCACTTGCTATAGCGGTAATATTGAGTACTTGCATATCTCTTTTTTGTGTTTCTGAAATTCTATATTTTTGTGTGCAAGTAAAACCTCAATCAAATGTCAAGCTGAAATTTGCTTATAACTGCGCGGGATGTTGTTTATAGATATATATAGTTTTTTGATTTTATATGTATCGATGTATTAGAGCGGACTCTGTATTATAGAGGAAATGTTCCAGAAATTTTTGATGAAGTCAGAGATGATTATGATTGATTAGCTTAATTGGATTGGATTAAAGTTAACTCGGTGATTAAAAATTGGGTCCGTTAGTATTGGTATCAGAGCAAAGGTTTAGGAATGAAGAGAGAGATGAGAAATAAGGCCTTGAAAAGTATAGGCCCAGGGATGCGACCTAGAATAATTATTTTTACATCAGAATTGACCCATAGGATTGATATGTATGTATGTGTGCATTGTTTGAATGATCGCGCGACTGTAAATGGGTAGTTACAAGGGGGTAGTCAGTTCTGACGTGTATGATTGATCTCGAGGTGCTTGATCTCGAGGTGCATGATATTGATTATTTTCTTACGTTTGAATGAGGACATACCCGCATGCCTTAATTCGAATGTGTTCTATTGGGAGTGCGAGCCCTCAATATGAGCTATCAGTGGTATGCGACACTGGAATAAGAAAGTAGTTGAAATATCATTCAAATTAAGATTTAATCAGAACAGAAGAACCTTATTAAGAATCTGATTGTGGACTAACTGAAATCTCAGATAAAAGAATATATGGGATATGTCGTATTGAAAGGATTATGGATTTTTATACTATTTGGAGAGCTTCTCTATATAGAGATAATTTATGTTGTGAGAGTATGAAATGAAAAGAGGTTGATATAATTGCTCTCCATATTTTCTAGATGGGAGAGTCTGATGATACGAAATCACGGGTACCCATAGAGCTGATAGGCATATATATATATATATATATATATATATATATATATATATATATATATATATATATTAGAGAAATGTAAATCAGCTGACACAGGAGACAACTCCCTCCTATGTCGCACTCAAAAATCATATTTTCCGAGTGAATTTTCAAGATCCGACCGCACATTATCATATTCATATTCTAAAATATACACATATAAAAAATCAAGTGATTTGAAATACATTTACTCATTGATCTAATCGTTCCATTTTGTTCTATTGTTAAAAAACCGTTAATGTTTGAACCCAAAGAAAATAGAATAAACAAACTTCAAATCACTTGATTTTTTATATGTATATATCTTAGAATATGAAGATGATAATGTGCGGTCGGATCTTGAAAATTTACTCGGGAAATTGATTTTTGAGTGCGACATAGGAGGGAGTTGCCTCCTGTGTCAGCTGATTTACATCTCTCTCTCTCTCTCACTCTCTCTCTCTCTCTCTCTCTCTATATATATATATATATATATATATATATATATATATATATATATATATATATATATATATATATATATATATAATTGTAGGTCCACCAGTATATTGAGAGACTAATGATATGAATGTCATCTTGATTTTGTATGTATAGTAGCATGATCCTTTGTATGTGAAATTTAAGACGTAATTTATGTTAATAAAAGTCTTGTGTGTATGATGTTATACAAACACTTATCAAAGATTTAAAAGTTTACACTTAAACAAGAAACTTTATCGTTCTTATTTTCAGTAGTGCGAATCATATTGATAAACAAGAACTTCTGCTCCAACCAACTTATGATTATCGATTTGAGATAGGTGTTCAGCCGCATTTTGTGACTATCAAAATTTTACAGTGAGTAACGTGACTTCAACATACTAAGCTACACAAGAAGAGACTAATAACATGAAATAGTGGTTAGATTTATTGCACTGTTCCTAATCAAGTAATGATATTCATGAGACCAAAAATTGTAACCTAGTGAGAATTTATGTGTATATGTACCTACAACATGAGTAGTTATTGTTTACGCATTATAATTCACTTGAAACTTATGAAATTGAAATTTTATGCATTATGAACCCTAATATGAAAATCATAATTTTGATGTTAAACCAGAATAAATAGTGATATCAGTGATTATAACTTGCTCATCGAACTTGTGAATAGGGTATGATAACTATTCTGATAATTTAATAATTGTGTTAAATATGAACATAGAGTTTAAGAGCTAATTCATGGTCAAATTTCTTGTCTTTTGAAAAAAAAAAAAAAAAGATGGCTTCGTAAAATAGAGAAGATGTTAATTGTAATAAATTATAGTGAGAAGCGCGAGGTAATCTTTATATATTTAGTGTTTCAAAATAAATAAGTCAGGGAATTTTTGAAGAAATTCAAATAATTGAAAGGAATGAAAATTGCTCAGGGCAAATAAGATTTGTGTGAATCAATGACTCTTATAATTTTTTAATATTCTTGAAGTAACTCGAGTCACTGTGAAAAGTAAATTTGGATCTCTAATATATTTAACTATTCAAGACAACAAATCAAATTCGATCTGTTGAATATCGACTAACTTTACCACCAGAAATATATACAGAATTTAGAATTCTGGGAACAAATATTGATGTCAGGATTGGAATTTATCATGATTAGAGTAGATATTTCTTATAACAAGAAAACATTGAGCATAAAATAAAAGTGTTATATGATGTATTAAAACACTCAGTGTCTTCTGTATGAGAAGGATTGTAAGTTTTATTTCAGTTCATAATAAATTATGTGATAGCCCTTAAATAAGACTGGAAAGTAATGATAGATAGTTAATAAAAAGAGAAGTAAATATATTATGGTATCCTTTGTTAATCATTGAAAATCTGAATAGACACATCCTACAAGTTAAAATTGATTGCAACTTGCCAAGTTTAATGAATAAATGTGAACTTTATGAAGGAAATGATTAAATTACCTATTATTTGTAAAATTGTGGTTGGGAACTGATTCATGAAAAAAAAATAATTAGATAATAGCGTAATCATCACACATACATGACTAAATGGATTGTAGGGCATGATATTAACATTTCTTGATTGAATTAACTTCATCTAGGCAATAATGTATTATATAATAATAAGCTTATTAATTTAAAATCATTGAGATTCTGGGTTATTTGTTATCTATTTTGATGAATCAATACAGACATATTATATGTCGAAGAATTGATACAAGTTCGAGTCCACAAAGTAAAATAATTGAAATATAAATCATTCCTCTGATAACAGTAAAGTCGAGGAGTCTGTAAGTCAAAGATGTTAAAAAAAAAAAGCTGAAAGATGAAACATACAGACCCTAACTCACTCACTTCAACTACTCCAAGTTTCGAGGATGAAACTTTCTTAAGAGGGTAGAATGTAACATCCCTATTTTTTTTAATTTTTCCTAAAGAATATTTTAACTATAAGATAATACCGGATAAATAGAACTGATAACTATAATGTTCGGGTGACTTTAATCATGAATTAGTGTTACAGAATGCAAATTTTTTTTGATTTATATTATGATAATTTATTCGCTTGTCCATATGATTAAATTTTTTTATGGTTAAGTGGGAAATTGTTGTAAATGAATTTTTATAAGTGACATGTACATATATCAATGATTGTATTTAAATAATGGATAAAATAATAATAATAATGCAAGTGATAACCATGAATGTATAATGTTACACATATTCAAGTGAACAAAATTTCATACATGGTATATACATATTCCACTAACTATACTCATTAATTTAATCAAAGTGCAAGTTAGTGGAGGAGGGTAGGTGATCATGAGAGGGATTGATGAAGGGTTAGGATGCCCTTGATTTGCGCAAGGCCACTTGTAGAGAATGAGAGTTGTGGCAAACTTGTAATTATGTCTAAATTGGGATCTCTAATATCTGCCCAAACTTTTTCATCTCCCATTTTCTTCATCCTCTCAAATTCTCCATGGTAAGAACCCTAAAACTCATCTTCTCCTCTTGATGAACTCACAATTCTTCCTCCTCCTTCAAGAAAGACCAAGAGAAGAGGGGGGAAATCCGAGCTCACCTAGATGGGGGACGCGCCCAACCGGTCAAGTCGTGACCAGACCGTCGGCGGCGCCGCGCAGGCTGTAGGGGCCACGCCCAGGCCACCGAGGGGAGATCAAGGAGGAAGATGGATGTTTTCACCTAGGGTAAATCCAAGTTTTTGGGGGTGAATTTCAGCGCAAGATTTGAACTTTTAGGGGTCTTTCCACCAATTATTTAGGTAAATTTTGACTGAATTTTTAATAGAGAATTAGCATATAAAATAGCTTTTAACCCTCAAAAATATTGATGAATCTAGTACTAGAAGGTACATTGATGTTCTCTTGAATAGGATTGTTGTTCAGGATCACGGGGAATGAAGGATTAGCAAAGAAATCCCTGAAGAAGGTGAGAACTTAACTAAGTAAGATTACTAAGAAAATTAGGGGAGTTTGAGAACGAGAAAATATCCTAATAGGCTATGACTATATGATATGATTTTACTGTAATATTTAGGGATGGGTAATGAACTCCATGAAGGGCAATAATTTGAAATATTGTGATTCTACTAGAAATCGTGTGATGAAGAATAATGAGATATATTCTCAAATATGTAAGAAACTAGTATTGGTAAGTAACTATATATATGTGTGTGTGTGTGTGTGTGTGTGTGTGTGTGTCTTGTATGGGAGACTTTGTAGTAATGATCCACTTGAAATTCATATTATTTTTTTGTATATGTAATGTTGATAGCTACTAATACCAAGAATATCAAATAGGGAGATTGACATACTGGTGTCCGTTGTGGTGTATTCGGGAAAGTAACATGAGGAGGTGCTCAGTGCGAATCTCTTGTAGAACACTCGACTTGAAGGTAAGTGGGATTTTGATAAACCTAGAATAAATTCTGAATTTTAACAACTATATTGTTAACTTCGTAAAGAATTGATAATTTTTAAATGAGAAAGTTAGTCAATTATGAGTAATATAAGCATGATGTGATTATTTTAATTAATGTATTTAATATGTGTCAAACTCTTGATATGATCTGGGCACATGTGTCATTTGATGATAACTCTTGTGTTGACTCTTGATGTGATGAGCATACATGTGTGTAGATGACAGTTCTTGATAGAACTAGTTAATGTTATTTTATCGATTCGAATTCTCAGTGAAACTAGTAGTGAATGTGTATGCATTGGGGTTTGTATCTTGTGAAGGAAGGGGCTGGTGGGATCCGGTAGGGGTCAAAGACGGTGTGAAGAAAGGGGCTGGAGGGATCCGTTAGGGGTCGAAGATGGTGTGAAGGAAGGAGCCGGAAGGATCCGATAGGAGTCAAAGACGATAAAATATTATTATGTGTATAATTGACGTATGTGTGTGCACTGTGTACCCTATTTGTATATCAGGTATGTTACTTGTGTGTTGTATGGTGGACATCTTGCTTAAGGTATGGAGGACATCAGAAATCTATATTACACTCTGACAAGATAAATAGCTCCTGACTTGATATCAGAACACAAAATTCATGAATTATAACGAAACCTTTGTTGTTATAAACACATTAGTACTATCTGAACAATAAATTGAAGTAAGTTAATTATCTAGTTGAAACATCGATATTCTTGATTACTCACTTTTATGTTTCATATACACTACATATTACTAATGCATGTTGGATTATAACAATTGGCTTAATCTCATTCACTGAGCCGTCGAGCTCACCCCCCCCCCCCAAGAGATTCATGTTTTTAGGATAAATCAAAGACAAAGTTCGACAAAAGACAAGGGTAGCACATTGTAAAAACTCAAAGCATTCATTGTGTGGGTCTACCAAGCTTTTGGTTTATAATTGAGTATTTTGTTTATATGTATATATATACTTAATGTTATAGATTAGACTGTATTGTCGAATATATGTGATTTGGTTCGATGATGTATATATGTATATCTGTGTACAAATTTTTATATGGATATAATTTTGAGCTGACTTGTGTTAGATTATGATACCGAGGAGAATACTCTCGAGTAAGTGTTAAATTTATTAACTTTGGGTTGAATTCACATGATTGAAATTGGAGATTTATAAGTAGGCGATGTCAAGCGGAAATTTTATTATAACTGTGTGGGATGTTGTTTATAGATATGTGGTTTCTTGGTTTTGTATGTATTGATATATCAGAGCGGACTCCATATTATAGAGAAAATGCTACCAAAATTTTTGATGAATTCAGAGATGATTATAAATATTATGTAATTGATTAGCGTAATTGGATTGGATTAAAGTTAACTCGGTGATTAAAAATTGGGTCTATTACAATATAGATGTCTTTGCTTGAAGCTATGAAGACATGTCTGGCCTCGACCCTCAAGTGGTAATGCATCACCTCAACATTAAGCCGGATGCTAAGCCAGTCAAACAACAACGATGACGATTATGACTTGATATTATGGAGGCAATCAAAGCTGAGGTCCAGAAACTCATCGAATGTGGCTTCATTCGAGAGGAACAGCCCCAAACTGGGTTGCAAATATTGTACCCGTCCTTAAAAGAACAAAAAGATCTGGGGCTGATTGACTTTCATGATCTTAATATAGCCTGTCCTAAAGATGAATTTCCGTAACCTATCACAGATGTCATGATTGATAACACGTGTGGTTTCGAAAGGATGTCATTCATGAACAGCTTGTTAGGGTATAATTAAATCAAGATGCATCAAGATGATGAAAAACATACATCATTTCGAACACCGTTGGGGGTGTTTTGCTATACAGTTATGCCGTTTGGGTTAAGAACGCGGGTGCCACCTACCAGCGTGCAATGGGCACGATCTTCTGCGATCACTTGTGAAAGACAATGGAATGTTATGTTGACAACATTGCAATCAGAAGTCGCGACAAGAACAACCATCTCCATGATTTGAGAATAATGTTCGATGTCATGCGGGATCACCAGCTAAAGATGAACCCAACAAAGTCTTTCTTGGAGGTTTCAAGTGACAAGTTCCTGCGATTCATTGTCACATACCAAAGGAATTCATCTTGATACGGACAAGATCAAAGCGATTCAAGACATGCAACCTCCAAAGAATCTCAAAGAACTCCAAGGTCTTTAAGGCAGGCTGGCCTACATTCGAAGGTTTATCATAAACCTGTCGGGTCGCTGTCAATCGTTTGTGTGGCTAATAAAGAAAGGCATATCCTTTGTTTAGGACAACGCTTGTCAAAAAGCTTTTGAGGATATCAAAGCATACCACACTAAGCCTCTGGTCCTAGCATCTCCTATTGCGGGAAAACTATTCTTATTGTATGTAAGAGCCATGGACCATTCTTTAGGCACTTTACTCACACAGAAGAACGATGAAGGTGCCAAGCAGGCTATCTATTATCTCAAAAGAACCTTAATTGGGGCTGAAATCGCTACAACGCAGTTGAAAAGGAATGTCTTGCTCTTGTCTTCACCATCCAAAAGATGCAACATTACTTGGTCGGGAAGACTATGCATGTCATCTCAAGAGTCAACCCCCTTCAGATTTTGATGACAAAGTCGAGTTCCCTGAGCTCCAAGTTGTCTAATTAGGCCATACTGTTATCCCAATATGATATGACCTTCATACCTCAGAAGGCTATCAAGGGTCAAACCCTCGCAGACTTCTTAGCAGCTCACCCAGCTCCAGAGTCTTCAAAACTACATGAAGATATTTTGAATGAAGTTATCGAAGCCAACATAACTTCAAGCGATGATGTATGGCAGTTGTTCTTTGATGGCGCATTAAGAACCGGACCAAAAGGCAAGATTATCACAGAATTGGGGATAGTATTTATCTCGCCTAAGAATCACGTCCTTCCTCGTGCGTTCTCGCTAACGGAACCTTGTTCCAACAATATAGCTAAGTATAATGCTTTGCTCATTGACCTTCAGCTTGTTCAACAGATGGGGGTACGATTCCTTGAAGCTTATAACGATTTCAAGTTGATCATCAATCAAGTTAAAGGTAAATATGAAGTTCACCATGAAGACCTTATACCTTGTCACTATGCAACCATTTAGTTGGCTACTACATTTGAAGGCTTCTACATTAGTCATATATCCCCCCTCTAAAATACAAAAGCAGATGCTCTAGTGGTGCTAGCAGCTACACTGGTTTCGCCTACTGATACCAACTATCATCTCACGATGGTCGCCCGTCATCTCTTCTGTCCGAATTACGGTCTAGAGGTTAGCAAAATTCATACAACCTCGATAAATTTTGAACCAAGAGACTAGCAATTCCCGATCATCGACTATGCCTTGTACGACATATTACCTGATATCCCAAGGGAAGCAGTGACAGTTCGACGAAGGTGTACTCGATTTTACTATGATGAGTGGTAAAAAAGCTATACCGCCATTCATATGATAGTATACTTCTTCATTGTCTGTCCAATTCGGAGGCATAAGAAGTTATCAAAGAGACTCATTATGGCATATGTGGAGTTCATCAATCAGGACCAAAGCTCAAGGATCACTTGCACCGACTTGGCTATTATTGGCCGACTATGATTGTCGACGCAGTCAAGTACGCAAAAAAGTGTAAGGCTTGTCAAATCCATGCGGATTTTATACACCAACCCCTAAAACTACTCCACCCCACAGTCGCATCGTGGCCATTCGAAGCTTGGGGAATTGATATAATAGAGTCAATCAGTCCTCCGTCAGGTAAAGATCATCAGTTCATCCTTGGATAACTGATTACTTCTCAAGTGGGCAGAGGTTGTTCCGCTAGTTGAAGTTAAAACCACCAACGTGGTTAATTTCATCAGACATCATGTCATCCACTAATTTGGTGTCCCTAGACGGATCATCCATGACAATGATTCCCAATTCGCAAGCCAATCATTCTATCAATTTTGTGACAAGTATCGGATTTAGAATGTGGCGTCAACTGCTTACAACCCTGTCGTCAATGGATTAGCAGAAGCATTCAATAAGACGATCATCAAGCTTCTCAAAAAGTTCATCTCTATAAGCAAACAAGATTGGAATGAGAAACTTAGTGGATATCTTTGGGCCTATCAGACTACAATTTGAACTCCAACAGGCAATATATTTTTTGGTATATGGATGTGAAGCAGTTATACCTTTGGAGATTCAAATACCGTCACTTCGTGTTGCTTTGACGACCCAGATGACTGATGAAGATAACCATCGGTTACGTCTCCAAGGGCTTGAAGCGCTAGACGATAAGCGATTACAGGATCAACAACGTATTGAGTTTTACCACGCTCGAATCTCAAAGGCCTTCAACAAAAAGGTCAAATAAAGTATTTTCCAGAAAGAAGATTTGGTCTGAGCTGTCAGATGACCTATGGTCAGCACAAATCCAAAGGCAAATTTTGACCTAAATAGGAAGGGTCATTTGTAGTAGAGACAGTCTACTCAAATGGAGCATATCGCATGTTTAATCCAAACAGTGACATGTTTATGATGCCAATCAATGACAAATTTCTGAAGAAATATTATCCATGATCAAATATTATACTTCTGATCAATGGGGATCCCTTCAAAGACAGGTCGATCAAACATCAGGAGACGACGCCTCACGATGTCAACATTAAAGACACCAGAAAAGATTCCATAAAGGGTGTTTACTAACAGACATCCCCATGTAATTCCATGATCCTAAAGCCTTAATGGCTAAGGATAGAGGAAAAGGCTGTCGTTTAAGCCCAATGCAAAGTCCTCGATAACTCATCATGCTGAGGGGAACAACATGGCTAACCCAACTCAAATGGTAGTTGGTCAAGGTACACCAAATCCGTTGATAACTCAGGATTTGCTAAAAATCCTAAGGGCCCTGATCTCATTTGATTCCTCCAGAATCCTAACCAATTTCCTTCCGTGGAATGGTAGATCCATAAAGAAAAAAGTCAAGTTGAAGTTTTTTCCTTTGACTTTTTCTCCATTTTAAGGAGTATTATTCTCCTATTCCCCAGTAGGATCGACTCCCCAAACGAATTTTGGGAACACAGTCTGCTCCATTCCCCGGCGGAATTCTCTAACAATGTTCTTGTATTTCACAAAGAACAGTCAATTCCACCAAAGTCCCTTGCCAATTCCCGTCTATGAAATGGCAGAACCACATCAGACTATAATTATTTTCTCAATAAAATGAATTACATATCAAATCTATTAATATCCTGGGCAAATCATGTCAATACCCCCAGCAGATCAAATTTCACTTGCCATCCTCCTTCAACTGGATGACAGATCCAATCAAATTGTTGTTATATTCAAATACTTCTAATAGTAAATGATTTCTTATCAAGTTAATATCACACCTATGACAAGTTTTACAAATCCCCAAGCGGAGAAGCTGTCGTGAACGATTCTGACAAATCTCCAATCAATAATGATTATCTCTGATAACTTTTTAGAGAATAATCCTTTCCCTACCGAATGTCCATGGAGTTCTTTTTATCGCGTTAATAATTACCCCTGACATATAATCTCTTATAAGATTCATTTTCTAATTCCCCAACAAATTTCTGGTAGACTCCCCTCGAAGTCTATTATTTTCCTTTTCAAGTCCCCAATGAACTTTCCTGCTTGTCACGTTAACAGTATATCTCTGACAATTTCTTTCAAATGATTTCCCAAGGAAGTATCAATTTTCCCACAGAATTCGTAATCAAATCCTATTTTCCTAGTGAAATTACTTCTTTTACCGTTATGTCCAGCTTGTCACCTCTGAACGGTAGAAATTCTAAGCTTGGTAGTTTCTCAATCTGTTATATCCATGTTACCTCTGAACTGACAGATAGCCAAGTCTCATTTTTTAGTCCAGTAGGGACTACTCCTTTGCTGTTATGTCAAGCTCGTCACCTCTGAATGGCAGGGCTTTGAGTCTAGTAACTCCCAATCGGTTATGTCCATATTACCTCTGAACCGATAGATACCTAGTCTCTCCCCTTTTATGGTACTCAGACTGTCATTTTCAGTTTAACACCTCTGAACGAATGAGTCCATAACTTTGTTCTCCTTTCCCCCGTCAAGGCCAGGATTTCTTGTTATCATGTTAATACGACTACTTCTGAACAGTGAATTGCGAGCCTGGTATCTCTTAGTTGGTCATGTCCATATTACCTCTGAACCGACGAGTGCACAGATCCAATTCACCTTTGCAGTCCCTAGTGGGCTACCTACTAAGTTAAATACGACTATCTCTGGCAGCATATTCAGATTTTAGTGTGTCTTAATCTATCATGTCTAGATTATCACTTCTAAATAAGCGGGTCCATAAAATTGAGTTCACCTTCATTTTGTCATCATGTCCAGTTCGTCACCTCTGAATGACAAAATTTCAAGCTTGGTGGCTTCTCAATTAGTCATGTCCAGTCAATCACCTCTTAACCGACAGATAGCCAAGTCTCACATTTTCGTTTACTGTTATGTCCAGTTTGCCACCTCTGAACAGTAAACATTCCTTATTTGGTAATTTATCGGTTACGTTCAATTCGTTACCTCTGAACCGATGATTACCCAGTTTCATCCTCTTTTATCACTATGTCCAGTTAATCACCTCTGATCGATAAAAACTCATGTCTGACGATTTCTAATCAGTTATGTCCAAAATACCTCAGAACTGACGGATCTCCAGACTAAATCTTTTTGGGATTTAGCGATTCCTAATGAATTTTTAAATCTACCCTCTTTTAATCCTCAGTGGACTCTTATATTTAACTGACTTTATCATGTTCTTAACCTCTGAATAATTTTGGTCACATTTGTAATTTTTTCAGAAATTCAACTTGGTGAATTTTCACCCCTTTTAGTTCTTGCAAAATAACTAACTACGTTCTTCTCTACTGGAAATTTATATTACCTATGGGTAATTATATGACCAAACACTAAGGAAGTATGGAGAAGAGCAAAGGAGTTAAAGACAAATATTTGATTGCTTTAAAAAAAAGATATATTGATGATACATCTAGATTGTCTTTCATACAATTTAGTTTTTACTTCAAAAGCAGGCAACTTGTTGCTCTACATCTAGAACAGTAGGTCTACTTTCGTTCTTCAGGGTAATGGCACTTCTTGAAGTCAAAATGCAATGGGACATTCTGAGTCCAATAGACCAACTGGACATGAAAGGCCTCCCCCTCACAAGACCGTAATCCTTCGCTTAATGGAGGATTTTGCCACCAGAAAGTTATCTAATGAGCGTGAGTTCTTCGCTGCTGTCACTTTTTTGAACAAGATTAGCGAAGGGAGGATCCGAGACCTTACTGGTGACATCTCCTTTCCTGTGACCTTCAAATATCTTGTGCAGAGACCCATCAAAGGCGAGATATTGGCGAAAACAATGACACAGTTCCCTATATACGTTGAGTTCAATAGGACAAGTCTACAACTAAGTGGATTTTCCTGGATAGACAACTGTTGGTCTCCTCGTAGAATTAGTACTGGCTGCTCCAGTATGTTCTTCCTATTGATAAGTAAAGCCTGGACTTGAAAATAAAGACGCATACTCCCGTTCTCCTTCATCGCCAAGTCGAAGAGATTGCTCAATGGATCGGCAGTATAATGCACTGCAAAATAAAAAAAAGTAAATGTGTTAGCATAAAAAAAGGCCAAGGATAGCCTCGCCTATATAGCAAGGTTACCCTCACCTTAAGCAGGCCAAGGATAGCCTCACCTATAGGGCAAGGTTACCCTCCCCTTAAACAGGCCAAGGATAGTCTCGCCTATACGACAAGACTAGCCTCGCCTTAGAAAGGCCAAAGCATAGCCTCACCTACATGACAAGGCTTGCCAGGCCTTAGAAAGGTCAAGGCATAGCCTCGCCTATATGGCAAGGCTAGCCATGCCTTGAAAAGACCAAGGCATAATCTCGCCTATTATTGCAAGGCTAGCCAGACTTTGAGAAGGCTAAGTCATAGCATCGCCTATACGGCAAGGCTAGCCTCGCCTCAGAAAGGCCAAGGCATAACCTCGCCTATATGACAAGGCTTGCCAGACCTTAGAAAGGTCAAGGCATAGCCTCGCCTATATGACAAGGCTAGTCAGACCTTGAAAAGGCTAAGGTATAGCATACCTCACCTATTATTGCAAGGCTAGCCAGACCTTGAGAAGGCCAGGTCATAGCCTCGCCTATATGGCAAGGCTAGCCTTGCCTTAGAAAGGCCAAGGCATAAGCCTCTCCTAGAAAAACATCTTCGCTTAATCAGGCAAGTCTTAGCTTCGCCAGGAAACTCGAAAGAACTAAAGCCCTTGGTTCCGAGTTTGTCAAAGGCAAAGATCAAGGGAATTCAATCCCTAAAACAACTAATAAAGCTAAAATTGAGGGAGATAAACTCCCTAAATTCACCAATTAATTAGTGGAGTCTCTGAATAGCCGAGGCTCACTGGATATAGGTTAGATGACGATCAAAGTGAAGGTCTCTGATGCCTCAGAGGCCTCGACCTCATTGCCAGATGGTGTGAAGATGTCATGGATCTCGATTTTGGAGAGACGAAGAGGGTGAAGACCCTGGTGTTTTCAAAAGACAGCGAGAAGAGAAGATAGGGTTCTATTAAAGACTCATTGAAGAGAAATAAAATATATATTTTTCTCTAGAAAAGACTACAAAGGTCCTATTTACAGTCCCCATGGCCTAATCTCGCCGCTGCCGCTTCAAATTTTGAAGCGTGGGTGAGGCTAAAGCATTTGAGTGCTTGGCCTCGGGAAAGGGAGTAATCTCCCTCGTAAATACATGCGAAGCCGTTCAAAGCCTCGAAAAAGAGAGTAATCTCCCTAGTAACTCATGAGAGGCCATTTAGCCTCGGGAAATAGAACGCCATTCCATCACAGCATATGCGAGGCTAGCACTGACAGGACGCTAGCAAGCAAACTTCGCTTTGAAGCGATGTTGCTTAAAAAAGCCCAAAGGCAAGGCTCAGAGGCGAGGCTCCTCCCAGAGACGAGTCTATTCTCACAGCTCATGCGAGGTTAGCGCTGACATGACAACCTTGCTTTGAAGCAAGGTTGCTTAAAGAAGCCTAAAGACGAGGCTCAAAGGTGAGGCTCCTCCCAGAGGCGAGCCTATTCCAGCCCTAAGGCAAAGCTACCCAGAGGGAAGCCTATTTCAGCCTAAAGGCGAGACTATTCTTGCCTAGAAGCAGGGTTAAAATTCAGCCCTAAAAGGCAAACTGAGTTCGACCATCAAGGCGAAGCTCACACCCACATACCTTTAATTTTCAATCGAAGCATTTTAAAGTATTTCGAAATCTGAACCATCCTATTGCAAATTCACGAAAACTTTGAAGGGAGTTTTATTGACACATTAAAAAAGACAAACTCCTGTATAGCTTTTCAACTGGTCAGAATGATATCCAACTTATCGACATCTATAAAAGACAAGTCGCAGACAAGCTGATGACTGACTCAACACATCCCGAGGGATAAAGCAGAAACTCAGGCCCTGCTAACGCAGTGAAGCAGGCAGCAGACCAAATACTGCTTTTTGAGCCGAGTCGGCTCAATACTTAGCCTCACGTGAGCCCAAGGTGCTAGCCTCACTCCAGATGCTAAATTATCTAACTTCGTCTTGAACCCTTCAAAGCTCAGTAACACGCCAAGTGCTAGTTTCGCCTGAAGTTCAACGTAGTCGCACAGGGCTAATTTCTTAGCTTCGCCGAAGTCGTGACAGCTCTGATTAAGAACTTTTAGCCCCGCATGCGGAGCTAAACCTAGACAAGCGCGAGGCTACATCCATTTTCGCATGAGGCTTTCTATGCCTCTATGAGAGGGTAGGCCATGTCAAATCTTTGACCTAGTATTTAGTGGCCAAATTTCACTATATTAGCGGGGTTAATGTCACTTTAAATAGGCGATTACACCCGCCCACTTTACCCTACATTCAATGAAACGGCCGGGTCAATAGGCCATTTTTAGGCTCGCTAGCCTAAAAATATGGCTCTCATTTAGCCTATTATTTCAAAGTATATTGAATGGCCGAGTCAATAGGCCATTTTTTGGCTCGATAACCTCACACACGGCTCACATTTAGCCTATTATTTCGAAGTCTATTAAATGGCCGGTCAATCGGCTATTTTTAGGCTCGCGCGAAGCTCAAAACAGCTTCTGGTGTGAGACTAACTGATTATTATCTGTCATGACTAATTTTTAGCGGTGATTACACCCCTTCAGAGCTTATAAATAGCTCATCTGAGAATGAGCTCAGGCAGAAAGGCAGAGCAGAAGAGGCAGAAGAGGAAAAGCAGAGAGAAAGCATCGGGCACGAAGTATCAGAGGTAAAAGTATCGAGAGAGCTAGCAAGGCTAACTTTTTCTTATTTTTCAGAAACTCCAGAGAATTATTTCTCTCAGTTTAGGGTGTTAATATCCTAAAGCCTTCCTCCCTTTCAAAGAATTAGGTGAGAAGGAATTCTCAGGCAATAGTATTCGAAGATTGATCGATAGCATCATGAACGGGACAAAGTGGTCACGCGTTGATCAGACTCTCACCGGTACACTTTCCAGAATCTCAGAAGAGATACTTATAATCTTTTTCTTTCTTTTTAATTAGTTGTAACTTTCTCTTCACACTTTTGTAAGTTTTCTGATTATCAATTTTTAATGAAAAACAATAATGTGTATTGTTAGTTGTCATGACAGAGATGCAACATTTGTGAAGTTGATGGAGATTTTCAACTGTCTTGATCTTCCTGTCCTCTCATTAAAACTAACTTACAGGCTTAAGCAACAACCTGACCTAGTCTTTTCACTCAACAATGACAAAGATACTGAATACTTGCTTGAAGCTTGCAGGAGATATGATTGTGTGGCTGTGAATGTGTACGTCAAAGTTGATAGGGCTTCATCGTCTCAGATATGTACTGATGCAAGGTCAAAGTAAGATTTTTTTTTTTTTTTTTTTGGTTCATTCTTGAAAGTTTTCTGGCAGTGACCACATTTCTTATCTCTACTTGTGTTGTTCAATCCACATATTGGGATATTTGTCCAACTTAGAATATGAATTTGTTCACTGTTATTTTAATTTTGTATACCTGTTGAATTACTTTTCTGAGTAAGTTTCTCCAGTTGTTTGCTACTATTGTCCAGCACTCTTATAATTATTTTTTCACCCATTAATTATTTTTATCCATCTTTTCCTGAAATTTTTGTCCACTTTTTATTCATACTATCCAACTTGCTGAAGTTACCGCAAATTTTTGTCCACTAAACTTGTCCACATTTGCTTTAAAACAATCAACTTTTAATTGTCTACAATATTAGTTAGTTATCAAACATATTATCAAATTTATCCATCTATGACTAGTAACTATCCACCTTGTGAACTAAATTATCCATCTTAACTGCACATATTTTCTTTGTTTTCTTCTTATACACTGCTATTGTCTACACAACAATCATAGAAGTCTAAGGGACTAATTGTTGGAAAGAGAGAGTTTACTGATGGGGAAGTTGATTAGGATCGTCGAGGGGTCGTCGAGTGATCGCCGAGGACGAAGACGAAGGAAAAACAGCAGCAGAAAACAAGCAGCAGCAGCAGAACAGGTTCTCCGGTCGACCGGGCCGGTCGACCGGACGTGCACAACGTGCACAAGTGAATCTCGGTCGACCGGCCGGTCGACCGACTGACTGTACCCTAACTCTCGGTTAGAATCGGTCGACCGGCCGGTCGACCGGTGGAAGGGTCGGTCGACCGTCCCGGTCGACCGACAGTCGGGTTTGGGCTGAAATCTGTAGTTCGGAAACCTGTTGTATTTAAGGGGCTGCTAGTGTTTTCTAGGGTTTGTAATCTTGTAGAAGATCCTGGAGAAGGAACTGCTGGAGCTCTCTTGCATTCAAAGAGGCTGCCAACAAGTGTAATCTTCTTCCAAGTAAATTAAATCTCTCTCTGATTGCTCCGAGGACGTAGGCACGTTGGCCGAACCTCGTTAGATCTTGTTTTTGCGATTGTGTGTTCTTCTTGGATTTGTTTTGGGTTTGTTCTTGTGCTGGAGATTTGTGGGATCCTCTATCGGTTGTTGTCGGTGCGCACAACAAGTGGTATCAGAGCCAGGTTACGCTTGGGATTCTGAGGATTCGGAGGGCTCGAGATCGGATCCGGTGGAGATCGTGTGTCGATCTCAGATCTGAGGCATTGGGTGTTCAAGGAGATCGTGTGTCGATCTCAGAAGGATTCAAGGAGGGCTCGTTGAATCCGTGGTGAAGTAGATCTGGAAAGAAACTCGATCTAGGGTTTCAAGGGACAGGTAAAAATCTGATTTTTTATTTGTGTTGGGATCTATTTCAAGTTGGTGATTACTTCCGCATAGATAGAGAATCAGGGAAATCTCAATGGCAGAAGAGATTGCTTCTGTTAAAACAATGAATCACTCAAGAATTGAAGTTGTTAAGTTCAATGGAACTAATAATTTCGGGATGTAGAGGTGTGAGGTTATGGATGCACTGAATGCACAGAACCTCGAGGACACGCTCCTATTGGAGAAGAAGAAGATCACTACCACTGATGAAGAATGGGCGAAGATGAACAGATCGGCATGTGGCTTGATACGTTCATGCTTGTCGCAAGACATCAAATATCTTGCACAACATGAGACGTCGGCAAAGAAGCTGTGGGACACCCTTGCTAAGAAATACCTGACTAAGAGCGTGGAGTCTAGGTTGCAGCTTAAGAGTAAGCTGTATCAGTTTCGAATGAAGAAGGGGAGCACAGTAAATGAGCACATCAACCGATTCACAAAGCTTCTTACAGATCTGATAAATATGGATGTCGTGGTAGAAGAGGAAGACAAAGCGGTCATTCTCCTGAACTCATTCCCACCGGAGGAGTATGAGACATTCACGATGACGTTTATCAACGGAAGGCAGACCTTGGTGTATGATGAGGTGTCGTCTGCACTGATGAGTTATGAGACAAGGAAGAAGGAGATGCATCCTTCTCAGTCGAGCTCAGTGGCGGAGGCTTTGGAAGTAAGAAGCAGAGGTTCATCAAGGAAGGGTAAGGAGGTGAGAGGAAGATCGAAGTCCAGGTCGGGCTATAGGGATCTGAGGAAGGATCAGTGCATTTTCTGCCGAGAGATAGGGCACTGGAAAGTGGACTGTCCGAAGTTCAAGGGGAAGAAGAAGGAGTCGAAGGCTGAAGTAAATCTATCAAAGGTGGTGAATACTCAGAGGAGCAGTTCACAGGCAGATGGAGCAGATTCAGACTCGTCAGGTTTCTCGTTTTCAGTCAGTTCTCCCATTATTGATAACTCATGGAAAGATGAGTGGATTCTGGATACAGGTACAACATACCATGCGTGCCCTAGTCGGGGCTGGTTTTCCAATTTTGAGCAGCTGGAGGGGTGTTCGGTCGTTATGGGCGACGATCACCCATGTAGCGTGGAGGGTGTAGGTACAATCCGAATCAGGATGTTTGATGGGATGGAAAGGGAGCTGAAAGGAGTGAGGTATGTACCTCAGTTGAAGAGAAATCTAATCTCCGTGGGAATTTTGGAAGCATCGGGCATGATGATATCTGTTCGAGATGGCGATCTCAGGATGATCAAGGGCTCGATGGTGGTGATGAAGGGCGTCCGCCGAGGCAATCTCTACTACTTGAAGGGTAGTACGATTACAGATCGGGTGGAGACTTCAAATTCTTCAGATGATGTTGGCCCAGAGGACTGGCAGGGAAAGGTCGGACACGAAGATGGAAGGTCTTTGCAAGCTCCTGCAAAGAAGGAATCCATGGAAGGTGCTGCTACCTGCAAGTTGGAAAGTGGACACAGCGTTCTGGACAAGAAGACGGTGAGATTCAGCACCAATACTCACCACAATGAAGGTCTTCTTGATCGTGTTCACGTGAGTGTATGGGGACCTGCTAAGACGGCATCGCTTGGAGGTCACAGGTACTTTGTCTCTTTCATTGATTGCTCATCTAGGCAGTTGTGGATATATCCTATGAGACAAAGGGGTGAAGTCCTAGATGTGTTGAGGAAGTGGAGAGGAAAAATGGAGAAGCAGATAGGTAGGAAGATAAAGGAGCTTCATATTGGTAATGTTGGAAAAGACATTAATCGATTCCTACAGTTTGGCCAGAACACAGGGATTGCTACTCACTTCTCAACAGGTACAGATGGGTTGGCTAAAGAGATAGTCCGTTCCTTGCTGGAGGAGGTTCGGAAGTTATTGTCTAATACAGGATTGGACAAGTCGCTTTGGACTGAGGCGACTGAGTATGCTAACCATCTCAAGAATCGATCGACTGTGATAGGAGGTAAAGCTCCTTTGGATAATTGGTCTGGAAAAGCTGCTCAAGATCATGGTATGCTGCGGGAATTTGGAAGTCCGGCCTACTTCAGTGCCAAGAATGGCAAGGTAAATCCGCGAGCAAAGAGGTTTGTCTATTTGGGTGTCAAGGGAAACAGCTACAGGTTGTGGGACCCCGAAGACAAGAAGATCGTGATGAGCAGGAATGTCACGTTTGGAGAGACTTCAGGGTTGAAGTCCATCGTCTCTCAGCAGGTGGAGAGGACGAAGACCAAGGGAAGATCGCAGCGGGTGGAGGTTGATGCTACTCCATCATTTCAGGGAGTTCGGCATCAAAGGATACTTCATCGGAAGTGGCACCGGGTGGAGATCATGATAACAAGAGGGATGCTGAACAGATGGACGACATTGTTGAGGATGTCGAGTTGTTTGCAGCCATTGGAACCAGGGTGAAACCACGTATGTGGGAAAGGAAGCATGAATCTCAAGCTTATGAACGCGACAAGCTCAAGTTGAAGGCCGTTGCTCTCC
Organism: Agave tequilana; assembly: GCA_038442645.1. NCBI lineage: Eukaryota > Viridiplantae > Streptophyta > Magnoliopsida > Asparagales > Asparagaceae > Agave > Agave tequilana. Next base: position 41,500 of record JAVJIF010017791.1, on the reverse strand, counting down.
ATGATGGTCGGGAAGAGGTTCATATGACTCGGTCTGACAGGTTTGCTGCTACAGGTACAGGTACTATTATTGGAGCTTGATGAAGCTCATTCAAATGAACTACGGTTGGCTTGATCCTTTTGGGCAAAGGTACGTAGGCAGTCGTAAAGGCGCAGCCATTTGATGATGCAACTCTTATGAAGCTAGTTTGGGTTCTCGAGAAGTTGTTTGGATCTTCACGTAGAGGTGAAGAGTTATGGCCGATGGAACTTCACGTAGAGTGAAGAGACTTCATGTAGAGGTGAAGAGGCTTCACGTAGAGGTGAATGTTGTGGTCAGTTGGACTTCACGTAGAGGTGGAGTGTTATGATCTCGAAGAACAGGTAATCTTCCGGAGAGAAGATGTTGAGCTTGCATAAGGAGGGGTGTGCATCCAGTTGAAACCGATGATGTTTGGTTGGCTCTATGCAGACTTGGTTGGACCGTCAGTGAAAGACAGGTAGACTATATAGAGCTAGTCAGTTGGAGAGTCCGTGTTGGCTCATGAGAAAGTCTTCATGAGGTCATGAAGTTGCGGAGTAGAAGCCACAGTATGGTGATCGGCAGGTATGAAAATTCTCCTAAGGTGAAGTGCAGGGAAGGCATGTACTATGTTTTCCAGTGGACAGTTGAGCCAAAAGACTCCAAGCCGAGATCGTGTGTCGATTTCGCCGAGATCGTGTGTCGATTTCGTCCGGTGCGCGCAAGCCGAGATCGTGTGTCGATTTCGCCGAGATCGTGTGTCGATTTCGCCAGGTGATGGACTGGAGTTCGTTGGAGATCGGCTCAGATTTTAGAAAAAAAAATCTTCGCCGAGGTGGAGAATTGTTGGAAAGAGAGAGTTTACTGATGGGGAAGTTGATTAGGATCGTCGAGGGGTCGTCGAGTGATCGCCGAGGACGAAGATGAAGGAAAAACAGTAGCAGAAAACAAGCAAGCAGCAGCAGAACAGGTTCTCCGGTCGACCGGGCCGGTCGACCGGACGTGCACAACGTGCACAAGTGAATCTCGGTCGACCGGCCGGTCGACCGACTGACTGTACCCTAACTCTCGGTTAGAATCGGTCGACCGGCCGGTCGACAGGTGGAAGGGTCGGTCGACCGTCCCGGTCGACCGACAGTCGGGTTTGGGCTGAAATCTGTAGTTCGGAAACCTGTTGTATTTAAGGGGCTGCTAGTGTTTTCTAGGGTTTGTAATCTTGTAGAAGATCCTGGAGAAGGAACTGCTGGAGCTCTCTTGCATTCAAAGAGGCTGCCAACAAGTGTAATCTTCTTCCAAGTAAATTAAATCTCTCTCTGATTGCCCCGAGGACGTAGGCACGTTGGCCGAACCTCGTTAGATCTTGTTTTTGCGATTGTGTGTTCTTCTTGGATTTGTTTTGGGTTTGTTCTTGTGCTGGAGATTTGTGGGATCCTCTGTCGGTTGTTGTCGGTGCGCACAACACTAAGTTCAAGACGCATTGCACCCAAAGCCGGTCAACACGTAATGCTTGCAGAAGACATGGTGAATGATACCATTTGCCTCCCTGCGTGGTGGCATGATTCGATAACCAGCGTCGGGCAACAATTTGAAGGTGTGAAAGAAGTTTGGATGGCCCTCGTCTACTTCTCCATAGCCATGAATTTTGTGTACAAGTTCGTGAAAAATTGTTAGACTTGGGGCATCATCCCAAAAGACTAGCCTTTTAGGTTGAGTTGCCCAAATCCTTATATACGCAAGATCATCCCCATGTCTGGCCGATGAGGGACTATTTATTTGACCCAAATCCCAACAACCGCCCTCGAACAAAGAGTCTCCCTGCAAGCTCACCTTTCTTCACAATGGAAGACCAAATGCTCGATTGAGATTCAATTCTTCACCGCGCGGGATGGACACGCCTTATGTGAAGCATCAACTGTAGCTGGCTACTCCTCTACACCGCATGGTTGGCGGCATGCCATTGCAAAAGAGCACCACTGCCAAATATCTATCAAGCTAAATTGCCTTATAAGGGCTCACTACCGCGCATTCTTGCATCAAATTGGGGGGATCAATCACTTACACATACGACTAAGTTTGGGGGATGACTCTTAAACCAATTGTTGGAATCTAAGCAATAAAGAACATCAATATACCAGAGAACAGTCGCCAATTGTATGAACAAGCAAACAAAGGGAAGAAAGTGAGAACACACGAATTTAACGAGGTTTGGCAATTGCCTATGTCCTTAGGACAGAAGGAGAAAGAGATCTTATTAATCAATCAATCACATGATACAATAGTTGGGGACAATACAACTCTTTATATAGCCAGAGAATCCTTGAAGAAAAAAATAACAGATCTGAACTCGGATCAGAAATAAACCCAGAATTATATTAGGAAATCCAAAACACGCATCTTGATTGATCAGGCTCCTTGCTGTGGTCGACTGGGTAATGATCGCTGGGCAAATACACAGAGAGTTAACTCTTCGTTAAACTCTGCCATCTCAATCTGTCGGCCGAGCGGTCGACCGACCATATCTGCTGCCGCTGCTTCCTCTGGGTGATCGACCGAGCGGTCGATTGCAACTTCTTTGTGCACGTTTTGTGCATGGCCGATCGCATGGCCGATCGACCAGCCTTCTGTCTTCAATTGTGTCTGGCCTTCTCCTATACTCTGTTGAACTCTGATCTCTGCGCTATCTTCTCCAATGAGTTAAAAAACTCTACTAACTAGATTTTACACTCTCTCTCCATAATTCTCCACGTTGGTGAAGATTTCTCAAATTTGAGCCAAACACAATAGCTCTATGTCGACTCCATCAGGCTACACCAATGTGGTTGCCTACGTATTGCCTACTCAGGGGATCAAGCCATCTGTAGTTTATCCAAATAAGCTCCATCGAACTCAAGTAACTTGAAGGATATGGAATAACTCCTTGCAATGTGCAAACTTCACTCCTGGAATAATCTTGGTAAGCATATCTGCGGGATTCTCCTTCGTGTGAATCTTTTATAACTCATTGTCACCCTCATCAAGAATCTCCTGAATAAAGTGAAACCTGCATCGATATGCTTCGTTCTTGCATGATACACTGGTTCTTTGTCAAATAAATATCACTTATGCTATCATAATTGATCTTCAAGAGATCCTGATCAATCTCTAAGTTATCAAGTAACCCTTGAAGCCAAATTGCCTCCTTCATAGTCTCTGTTATGGCCATATACTCAGTCTCTATAGTAGATAACGCGACAGTAGACTATAGAGTAGAGCGCTGGCTCATCGATGCTTAGGACAATGTAAATACATATCCCATTATCGACCGGTATTTGTCGAGGTCTGTTGCGTAGTCGGAATCAATGTTTTTGATACACTCCTGCTTACCTAAAAAATTCTTTTTGAATACCAGACCAACGTCTATGGTATCTTTAATATACTGTAGAATCTACTTCACTGCTTCCCAATGGCCATACCGGGATCATGCATGTATCTGCTAACCATCGAGATAGCTTGTGACAAATCAGACCTCGTACACACTGTTGCATATAGTAAATTACCAACCACACTAGCATAAGCTACGTGAGTTATGTACTCATGCTCTTCAACAAAAGTAGGAGACATTGTAACTTTTAACTTGAAATAAGTAGACAATGGTGTACTTACAGACTTCGTATCGTCATTGATATTGTATTTCTAGAGTACCTTCTTCATATATCCCTTTTGCGTTAAGCTAACCTTATCATCTTTCTGATCTCTCTCAATCTCCATGCCTAGTCCCTTCTTCGCTTCACCCAAATCCTTTATCTTGAACTCAAAAGATAAGTCTTTCTTCAATTTGTCAATTGCAGATCCGCTTTTGAAAGCTATGAGCATATCATTAACATACAACAGTAGATAGATATACTCTCCACTTGGTAGCTTGTTCTAAAACACACATGGGTCGTAATAGTTTCGTGTATACCTCTTGCCACGTATAAAGCTGTCAAAATGCTTATACCACTGCCTTGGTAATTGCTTTAGTTCATAAAGTGATTTCTTCATCTTGCATACCAAATGTTCCTTTCTTACAGTTTTTAACCCCATCGGCTGAGACATATAGATCTCCTCTTCAAGATCGCCCGGAGAAAGCAGTCTCCACGTCGAGCTGATCAAGCTCCAACTTGTACTGTGCTACCAGTGCTAGTAAAATCTGAATAGAGGAGTACTTCACAACGGGTGAGAATACCTCGTTGTAGTCAATGCCTTCTCGCTGCGCGTGGCTTTTAGTTACAAATCTGGCTTTGTAGTATATAATATTACCATCGAGAGATCCCTGTTTCTTTGTAGATACCCACTTATAACTGATCACCTTTTTTTCCTTGGGCAACTCTAACAGTTCCCAAGTGTCGTTCTTATGTAAAGAGCTCATCTCTTCCATCACGACATTCTTTCACATCTTGAACTCTAAACAAATTTCAGCTTTCCTCTATGTAGATGGGATCGCCTCCTCGACGACTGTGAGAGCATAGGACACTATCATTTTAGTAGTGAGCCAACTGGGCTTAGATGAATTTTTCTGAGTTCGACGGGGGAGTCATTCAGGTGGAGCAAATATTTAGGAGACTGTCTACATTTTCTTTTTGGAGCTAAAGATCTGACCTTTTTTACTTGAATTTCTTTTCACTAATCATTTTTCGTATTGCTTTGAGGAATCTATTGAGGAGATGGCCGGAGATAATCAATCGTCGGTGAAATCTGTGAGTCATCTCCCGACAAAAATTGATGTCGTGAAGTTTGACGGCACGAACAATTTTGGGATACAGAGATGTGAGGTGATGGATGCCCTGACGATATCAAACCTCAAAGACTCTCTACGTCTGGAAGAAAAGCTGGATCCGATAAGAACTGGGACAAGATAAATCAGACGGCAAGTGGCGTCATCAAGTCTTGTTTGACACAAGTCTGTTCGTTTTTTTTCAAGGATTCTCTGGCTATATAAAGAGGGGGATTGTCCCTAAATATTGTATCCTATAATTGAGTGATTAATAAGATCTCTCTCCCCTTTTGCCCTAAGGACATAGGCAATTGCCGAACCTCGTTAAATTCGTGTATTCTCGTTGTCTTCCCTTTGTAAGTTTGTTCGTGCATTTGATAACTATTCTCTAGTGTGCTGCTATTCTCTGTTGCTTGGATTCCAACAAAAATGAGAAGACGAGGGTGATAGTTGAGTGCACGAGAAAGAATGATTCAGGATGCAGTTAGAGGCTCCATGCATCACCGATGATTCATAGCACTAAATTAGCCATAAAAGCTTATCATGGAATCCACACGTGTGATCGGGATGGGAACAAATGCACACAAGAGAGCATCCCAAAAATAGGCAAGATTTCTTTTTTTTTTTTTTTTTTTTTTTTTTTTTTTTTTTTTGGATGGGAGTGGGGGAGTTAACACTTGATTGCGAGGCGAATTTTGAGAAAGTTTTATCATCATAGCCATTTGATAGTTGCCTTTTTTCTCGGGTAAACCAAGAGACCAGCAACAACTCCAGGCAGGGGCAATGTGGACATTTCTGCAAAGTCGAAAGCCCATGTGTGTACCGAATACGGGGACAAGGAGGCCGCTGAACAAAGTTCTGTATTTGCGGGGGTTTTGATAAGCGAAAAAGGCCCAGGAGGGTATACGAACGGGAAACTATATACAGGGCTCAAAGACAATTTTCCCTTGATACTATAAAAGGAAAAAAAACCAGTCGTGATAGAATAATTAGTAGTAGTTAGTAGCTGCAAATGAGCTAGAATCTTCATCAAGTGGAGGCTGGGTCCGTTGGAATTTTAGGTATAGCTTTTGTGTTGGTTTGCAATTGCAATGTGTAGATTGAGTCATCAATGGCGCCTTTCTCTGTTTCTTTTGTTTAATGTGTTGAAAAATGGTGATGAGAGAATATTTAGCCTCCTCAAAATTCGAATCTGAGATCAGCATCTCACCTGCTCAAAGGAGTTTAATTCTCTGTTAGCAGAAGGTATCACCTCCTGCAACTTTGATGTGCATATATGCTAGCTAGTAATGTGGTTAAAAATCATCAAAATTTTCATAATAAAGTAAGTGCGTAGTTTTCTACCCAAAAAAATATAAGAGCTGACTGCTAAGAACTGCAAAACTGCTAAAATTCTTTTAAGCAATAAATCGCATATCAGCTTATGGCTACTACACAAGAACAAGGCACTGAAAAATGATAAATTGCACACCCATTAAACACAACAAGGGATCTCTGATTAGTATTCAAAGATCAGATACATCACATTTTTGAATCATGTCGTCTTCTTCGGCAAGAAGCATATGTATCAGCCATTTTTGCTGGCCCTTTCCTATTAACAGCTAGCATCTGGAGATATGAGGGCAGCAGGCAGGCCAGCACAAAGCCAGTATATATATAGCTACTCTGGTGAAAGACACAATTGCCCCTCCAAGAAAATGGGAACATATCAGCCAAACTCTTATTTGAGTTGAGCCTTGGCAGCTGTTGATTCTACTGGAATTCCAGGGAGCTCTTGATGAAGCTCTGTGTCAGCCTCCAGTGTTGGCGCGTGATTCGTTTCCAAAAGCATCACGAGTAGCCTCCTTTTTTCTGGGAAAGATTAGTCTATAAAAATCGGAATCAAAGATTCTCGAAAAGCATGCCAACCTGATAGCTCAATTTAAATCATTGTTCCAAGAAGCTAGAGCATCTTCATATCTGATATAGTTACCTTGTTATTCAATTTGCTAATTCATCAAAAAAAAAAAAAAAAAAAAAATCGATCTGGTGCCTCATCATAGATGTCTATCTACTATCTACATATATAAACGAGAACTAGAGTAGGGCTTAGCAGGAAATCATATCTTGATGCATCCATAGTAAAAGTTCAAAAAGAGGTTGAGTATTTTTGTTTTCTCAAGAATTTTCACAGCTTAATCTACAGAATCAATTCCAAATAAGTGGAAGCAATACAAAAAATTATCAGGCTATCCAGAAAATTAACAACTGGCATGTGTCTAAACTAATTTGCTTGAGCCATTAGGCAAGAAAAAGGGCTGTAAGATGCAAAGCAGTCAATTTATCGATCCTACACGGGACATGACAAAATACTTGGAAAAATCTTGTAATACTGAGAGGGAAGATGATTTACACAACCTTTGATTCAACCAGATGCATCCTGGCAAACAGTTGGATGAATGTGGTTGAATTCAGAGATTTATTTCAAGAGTTATTGTCAGGATTTGGAGCACAATCTCTATCCGAGAAGCCAGCAGATCTCTGTTTAACAATGTTTCTGACTAAATTAGTAAGAAGCAGGAAAAACATAACGAGTCCTAAGTAAGATGATGCACTATGTGTACCCAAATGTAAATCTGTGCCCAACAAACTATTTGATTAGTGAACCTAGATTTAACAATATCGAGAATTGACAAAAGTCAAACAGAATTTTCAGCAAAATGCAAAAATTTTGTTATGGTTGTTATTTGCAAGCATCCCTGTGATGATATCTATTTTGGAGAGAAGGCTCATTATTTTTTCTAATTTGTGGAAATAAGGAATCTGTTCCTCTATATACTTCCAGAAACAATATCAGCAACCATGTCCTATTAGATGTTTGAATTGTTGTTTGGTCTGCATACAACTGAAATGTTCTCTGAACACAATGATTGGACACCAATTGGAGGAAGTTTGTCCTATTTCGGCTTGTCTCGCATTCTTCAAACCAAAAAAGACCACTCTCTTTTCTCATCTCTTTCTTCTCTCTTTTCCTCCCCTTTTATCTCTACTGTTAAACTTCATTTGCTATCAGAAACAACTTAAAGTTCATATCCCGTCCATCTCGCGATTGAACTTTAGGGTTTCTTGGTTGTTTGTAGTTCATGATGGTCGTGTGATTGTTCGTGGTTCGTTTGTGGTTCGTTCTTTTATGAGATCTCTCATTGTTCATGGTTCGTCACTTTTCGTTGTGAGATTTAGAGTTTATGTAGATCCCAGTTGTTGATTGGTTTTTAGATACCAAGTCTGGGTAAGTATGAAGAGCTTGTTAATTTAAGGATCGGGCCGGCCACTCAGTTCTTTTTGTTAATCCCTATGCTGTGTCTTTATCTGACTTCCAACAAAAACAATTCAGTTCTATATATAGAGTTTGCTGCTTAAATTGATTCAGTCCTATTCATATGGCATTTGTCCTTTGCTAGAGCTTGTTGCAGTTCATATATAAAAGATGAATGAGGATGGATCCAAAGTAATCATCAATATTTTTCTTGCAAGCAACTCTAGTTTGTAGTATGGAATCTTCGACTGTCTTAAAATTTGTCTCATGTTCTGCTAATTAATCAAATTGAAAGCCGGCCAATCATATTCAGTGCGTCCATCATGTAGGTCAACTGTGACCAGGAACACATCTGCTTGCGCCATGCACGAGCAACTTCAATTAGTTTTGCTTATTTTTGCCTCTAATCTCTACAGTGGCCGGCTTTTGGTTAACACTCTAGCCTTGGTTTCATTCTCTTTTATTGAGAGAAAATTTACAAAATGAACATGAAGGCCTGATGGATCTGGAGCCTAGGCCTATATGAAGCTCTGGCCTGAATTGACAAACTGAAAAATGGGAAAAGTTTCAGCCCTTGTTGTGCCCAGCCCTGTTTGTTTGACAACTCTATAACCCCCATTTGTCAGGAAAAAGAATTGCTCACTGGACATCTTCACAGCATTTTGAAGAGCTTATGCTGCACATTTTCAATAAAAGACAATATCAAAGAGACCCAGATAATGTGAATGCGGAACAAGAACCAATTCCCAGTTTTAACTTTGCTATAGACTTGTTGATGCTGCACCCGGAGGTCGTCTGATTCTTCAAATCCACATGTTACCAACTATCATTCTTTCCCGCGATAATGAACTAGTTGGCAGGCACAATCTTAATGCATTTGGTGCACTCTATAAATCAATCATCATCATTCTGTCCAATCTGGTAGCTATAATTGCTTTTCGGCATCAATTTACTTAACCGTGACCTACAAAGACGAGCACAACATCCTTCTTCGAATAACATTCCAAAGATATTTCTTTGATTACCAGTTTAATTGGACTCCTGTTATCATCAGTTAATGAAAAGAATACCCCAATTGCTGCAAAAGTTGGTCCTGAGTCACATGGAAGTCATTTATAAAGCTCCACATTATGGCACTTGATGGTTTAGACTTTGAGTGAAGCTGAATTATTCTCATATTAAAACATGTATCATCTAAAATTCAGATATTGATGATATCAAATGGTGATAACTCTTATCTGTCTTTAACTGGAAATTCTTCCTATCACAGAGGTGTATCAGACTGTAGACGGCATTGCTAAAGAAACAAATAGATGTATCGAGTTCATGACCCATCTACACCTGACATCAGGTAATACCTTATAGTAAGTCACTTTGAGAGAACTCTATTCATGCATCTGCAGTCATATGAAGAGGAAAGCCTGAATCATCAATCTCACAGAACCAAGAAAAAAAAATTCCTTTTTACTCTGCTACACCATTGATTACAGTAAAATGACATGAGTTGATAAAGAAATATCAGTGCATCCTAAGGCTTCAAAATGTGACTGATAGAGTAAATTTTATGTTAAGTCCGAATTCCTCCCATCTAAGTTTGATTGTGTCCATCTGTTTAGACATAACACGTGTCCATTCATGCACTGCATTTTGTTTGACAGTTATTATTTTGTCCATCCTATTTAACTAAACAATGTGCATAAATTAAAGTCTGCAAGAATATAACATATTATTGCTTTGTCAATTATTTAGTTTAAAGGTTCTTCCATCAATGAATGCAAACAATGATCATAGATAAATGATGAGATTAATAATGAGGCTTCCATTATTCTATATCATTTTTACCTGTCAAGCCACTTATGACTTACACAGAAGTAATTTCTGGTCTTCTGTCTTTTCTATGCGATTTGCATCGAATTGAAAGATTCTGATAATAATAGTCCAGCATCATGCATGAACTAAGCTTTGTTGTTCATTGGAGTTGAATTGCTGATCTGTTGATGGTCGCGAACCCGTACAGGTTAAGTACAGTTATATTTTTCATCTCCTGTTGCACCGCACATTTATGCTAAAAGTACATTTAAGAGGATGATCCATGAATATATTTACAGTATGTTAAAAAAAATTATACATATGTAGAATCTGAACACAGAAACTTTCAACATCCAACAAAGTTAATTTGAATTATGAACCTAATTAAAGAAGGTTGATAAACACCATATAACGCTTGCTTCTGAGAATTGACATCAGATAAACAGCATGTGGCGGCAAAATGCAAAAGCTTCAAAGCAATGCTTGCTTTTTTTGCTCAAAAAGAATGCTTGATTTTTGCCAGCAAAACTGTCATGAATTGTGATTGGAGAAAAGACTCAAAAAAAAAAAAAAAAAAAAAAAATGCTTCCTGCTAGGTTAACTAGAAATCTATGTTTTGAATACATGGGCATAGTATGATTTGAAGACATGGCCACATGGTGTCAAACACGGCTCAAACTTCAGATACGAATATGATATATATACAAATTTCTTTCGAATATATGCATAGTTGACTAAGTATTATATGTATTAAGCTATTATTCATATATGAAAGAATCTAATTTTAGTAAACCAATCTATAAAACAGTTGATTTTTGTCAAAAGAGACCATAACATAGTTCATCTCATGTATATTTTTGCGCTAAATAACGGTTCACACATTTGTAAGTATCAGAGAGGGATGGACATGTGTAGTGTCCCAGTACGTCGGACACATCAAGCTTTTCGCAGAAGAATTTTTCTACATATCGTAGGCAAAAACCATATCCTATTAGATGTTCTTCAAACCAACACAAAAGTTTATAGGAACCAAATTTTTAGAAGAGATAAAAAGAAGGACAAGGAGCTTCTTAATGTAAGGATTGGACTGTTTACTTATTTTTGGTCAAACTAATTTCAGTGATCCTAATCCATGCTTTTCCTCTATATCTGTTTTCTAACAAAAACAAGTTATATGTACACTTTCTGTTGTTTTTAATAGTTCAGTCCTATTCATATGACCCTTGTCCTTTGCTAGTTAGCTTGTTGCAGCTCATGAAAGATGATTGAAGGAGGATGGCTCCAAAGGGATCATCAATATTTTCCTTACAAGCAACTCTCATTTGTAGTATGGAATCTTGGACTCCCATAATTTGTCTGTAGTTTGGCTAAGTAATCAAATTGAAAGCATACGAATCATCAATATTTTTCTTACAAGTTACTCTCATTTGGAGTATGGAATGTTTGACTCTTATAATTTTTTTTTTTTTTTTTTTTTTTTTTTTTTTTTTTTTTTTTTTTTTTTTTTTTTAAGACAACAAGATATTACTCCCATGTATATATGGCACCACATATATCCCTCTCAATGAGTCACTTGAGCTCGCTGGGCAGAGTTTCCTCACTGAAGACTCGGTCCTCTCCCTCCTTCCCCTTATTTGCAATCCATTCCTGTAGGAACTTGGAGATGGTCAAGAACAAACCCTAGATCACAAACAACCAGCCAAGAAAAAAATACAAAGAATGTAACGAGGTTCGACAAGATTGCCTACGTCCCCAGGTAAAATAGCGGGTAAAATAGAGAGAGATCTATTGATGATTAGCTCACTTTATAAGAGGAAGATACTTTACACACTTTTTTCTCATCCCTACACAATGAACACTCCTCCCTATTTATACACAAGAGGAGAGAAAGGCAAAAATCAGAATAAGTTCAGTTCACAGCAGCTGCAGAACCCAACTGCCGGTCGACCGACACAAGAACCTCCACTGGCATCCCATGCAAGAGAGTGGGCCGGTCGACCGGCAATCCCCAACGTGTACATATTTGCACAGTCGATCGGGTGATCGACCGTTCTGATACCCTGTTGCCTTCTTGCTTCTTCAATCTCTTCTCTCTCTAACGGGAGTTAAAAAACTCTATTTATTAGATTTTGATTCTCTCTCTGCAATTCCCTTTGCAGAAAATGTGGCTCGCCTGGTAGTGATTCACCAACGACAGCCATTCCGTAATATCCTCCAGCAAAGATGAGACCCACAAGCTCGGACTGGACAAATCCTTCAACCACATAATGTAATGAACTTGAGAGTATATGACGACTTCAAGTGTTTTTTTTGTTGTTTGGAGTACATGGCAACTTTGTAGACTAAGGTAATGAACTTGAGAGTCCCTGAATCAGCCTTTTAAAGTTCTGGGCCAAGTTTAGATAGGCCCTGCACTGGGGTTGAGATGCACTTGCAGGGTCTTTTTAATTGGGCAGATCCACTTTGAGTCTTTGATAGGACGAGACCTGATGGATATGGATCCTAGGCCCAAAACCGACAAAGCTAAGAAATGGTCCTATGGCTACAGTTGGGCCCAGCCCAATTCATTGACAGATCCAGAATCACACATAATCAGCTTGACCAATCTCCTTCTAAAATAACCGAGATGATTTATTGTTCTTTCAGATAAGCATATCATTAGTGTTGGTTTCTGCATAACAGGAATCAATCTGATAACTATTCAAGATCACTGAAATATCAACAATCTAATTGGGCAGGTCGGCAAATATCAGGTGGGAGGTTTTCCGTTCAATAGAACGTTCCTTAATTTAAGAACCACCTTTCAATTTCTTTCCTTGGTTAAACACCAATTAGACTGATATAAATCAGTCCCGATATACTGTTAAGTATATCCCCTATATAAAGAAATGAATTCACTTATACAGTATTTGGAGTGAGGTATGCTTTTAGAGCGAATCTCCTTAAGACAATTACGTCCCCCGCACCGGTGCTAACGGGTTATTGGACGCTGGTCTCCCAAGATACAACACTCCTTCACGGTATTTGGATAGCACTACCAAATCACCGTACGGTCGAACCGTAGTCAACCAGTACCTTCACAGGATCGTTGAAGCAGCGGGACAAAGAAAAATTTCGGATGAATATTTGCCTTACTTTGGAGTAGCATCAACTGTTGAGGACGAAGGAAGGTTGAAGAATATTCTTCTTCAGAAGTCCCAGATTCAGACAACAATTCTATAAAAGAATCTGTTGAATTTTCTGAGCCCTCTTTCAGAACGAATTTTTGCAGAATCTTCTTTGGAAGTCGCTTCGGAAACCGAGTTATGGATTTCCCACTTCTCACTGGAAGTAGCTTTAGAACTCCACTGCCAGTTCAAAACTCTGAGAGAAAGATATATTTCTCACTATTGTTGGTGTGTTTCAATTGAGAGATCGGAGCGCTATTTATAGCGCTCCAGGAGGGGCCAACGGGTCTGAACCCAACGAAAGGTTGCAACCTTTCGACCCAACAGTTGGCTGTCCAACTGACACACCCAACAGTCACAACTGTTGGTAGTCCAACAGTCGCAACTATTGGCATTCCAACAGTCTTCTGTTGGCGGGTCGGATCCGGAGCGGAGCGGAGCGGGTATGCTCACAACCTATACCCGTGAGACCTGATTCAAAAAGAACCAGGCCGGGTAGGGGACCCGAACCCGAGCCCGAGCCCGGCATCGGCCGGCCGCCGCCAGCAGCGGTGCGCGCGCGCATGTGCGGGCATAGTTCCCTCCCAATCGCGCGCGAAAACTCCAAGTACCCAAAGGACACACCCTTTGTTCTGAATTTTCTCTAGTTAAACACCATGAACTTCCATCCCACGGCCAATGTGGGACTAAATGCTTTTAGCTACCTTTAGTCCCATTTTGGCTTTGAATTAGGCAATCTTTAGACTTGAATATCTCATTCATTCGAAGTCGGAATTGAACATGTGATTATACCACGTTCATCCCCAATGGAAGGAGAACACACTCCAATCATCATCCAATTGATTTGATCAACGGATCTCGCCATAATTCAACTCGAAGATTCACATTTATATTCTTCATATTCCAACAATCCCCCACAATGAATGGAGATTCAAGAAAATGACACACAAAGAGACTGACTCTATTGTGAAAGGTACTTTAGAAAAGAAACTGCATCAGGATAGGTGAACTAGATCTTGAACCTTCCATAGCGAAAACTTTATCGGACTTACTGGCTAATCAGTGAACTAGGTCTTGAACTGTTAGCCGTTAGTGTAAGTCGAGTCAACAAGCTTCACACAGTGACTTTCCAAATCAACTTTGGTTCTCGGTTGTGTCCATTTTGGCCCTGGACATTCTTGGTTTCAGAGAGTATCTTTAGGGAATAACAGCCTCCATAGAAATTCCCAAAGAGCTGACCCAACTCTATACTCACATAGGTGATCGTCCTATTAAGAGTAGTCTACTCTACTCCACTTGTTTAGTAACAAGATATAGGCATCATTAAAAGCGTTAGCTTATCCTTAATCCACTTGTAGAAAAGCACTTATGTGCACCTTAGGAATGGATTGGAGTCAAGCCCCCAAGTGCTTACTTACTGAGTCAATCATAACTAGTTTTTCCTCTTGAACTTAGTCCGTGGGATCTCCAGTCGCTAAGTGAGGTTTCCATTAAGCTGACTCTGTAAGGTTAGGCTTTTAGACCCATTCCCTTCGATGCGCAGTTTATACGCTCTCCACTTAAACCTTTAGTAAGCGGATCCGCTAAATTATCCTTTGACGATAAAAAGTCAATAGAGATAATTCCATTTGAGAGCAACTGCTTCACGGTATTATGTCTACGACGAATATGTCTAGACTTACCGTTGTATATAACATTTTGTGCCCTAGATATAGCTGCTTGATTATCGTAGTGTATACATATAGCGGGCACTGGCTTTTGCCATAATGGTATATCTTCTAAGAATTGTCGAAGCCATTCTGCTTCTTCTCCAGCCTTATCTAAGGCTATGAATTCTGATTCCATAGTGAAACGGGCAATACATGTTTGCTTAGAAGATTTCCAAGATATCGCTACTCCTGCAAGAGTAAATACGTATCCGCTTGTTGATTTTGATTCCTCAGAATCTGCAATCCAATTAGCATCACTGTATCCTTCAAGTACAGGTGGATACTGTTCATATCTCAAGGCATATTCCTTGGTATGTGATACGTAACCCAATACTCGTAGTAGAGCAGCCCAATGTTGATCACTAGGATTACTAGTGTATCTGCTTAACTTGCTTATAGCGTAAACAATATCGGGTCTAGTGCAATTCATCAAATACATTAGACTTCCGATAATCTGATAATACTCCAACTGGCGTATTTCAGTTCCTGTATTCTTATGAAGGTGGACGTGTGGAAGAAAAGGATTTGTATTCTCTTTTATCCCATGATCCTTGAATCTTTCTATCATCTTATCCACGTAGTGAGATTGAGATAGACTGATTCCATCTGGTGTTCTGGTGATTTTAATTCCTAAACTTACATCAGCAACCCCCAGATCCTTCATGTCAAAACTGTTGGATAATATTCTTTTAGTGGACTTAATAATTTCAATATTAGTCCCAAGTATCAACATGTCGTCTACATAAAGACAAACAATGATACATGCATTTCCAACTATTTTCGTATAAACACACTTATCGCATTCATTGATAGTGAATCCATCTTTGATCATGACACTATCAAATTTCTCATGCCATTGTTTTGGAGCCTACTTTAGACCGTATAAGGATTTTACCAATTTACACACTTTGTGTTCTTGGCCCTTGACTATAAATCCTTCAGGTTGCTCCATATATACCTCTTCATTTAATTCACCATTTAAGAATGCAGTCTTGACATCCATTTGATGGATATCTAAGTTATGCAATACTGCAATTGCAATCAACATCCGAATGGACGTTATTCTTGTTACTGGTGAATAAGTATCGAAGTAGTCAAGTCCTTCCTTTTATCGATAACCCTTGGCTACTAATCTAGCCTTGCACTTATCGATAGATCCATCGGGTTTTAATTTTCGTTTGAAAATCACTTACACCCAATTGGTTTACTGTCAGGAGGCAAGTTTACCAATTCCCAAGTATGATTACTTAGTATGGATTCTATTTCGCTATTTATGCTTCTTTCCACATTTGTGCTTCTGGGGTTGACATAGCCTCTTTAAATGTTTGAGGCTTGCTTTCAATAGCGTATGTTATAAAATCTGGACCAAAAGATTTTGAGATTCTAGTTCTCTGACTTCTTCTTGGTTCAGTTTCCGCATTAACAATTGGTTTCTCGGAGCTTTCGTCCCTGAACGCCATCTCGTGTGTTCTTTTCCCAGAAGTCTTATCTGCTTCCCGTTTGTATGAAAAGATATCTTCAAAGAATACAGCATCTCTAGATTCGATAATCATGTTTACATGAATATCTAGTATTTCTGATTTATGAACCAGAAATCGCAGGCACTACTATTCAAGGCATAGCCTATGAATATGCAGTCCATAGTTTTTGCTCCCAACTTAGTCTTTTTAGGTAATGGTGCAAGCACCTTTGCAAGGCACCCCCACATTTTGAGGTAATGGTAGGAAGGTGTCATTCCATGCCATAACTCAAATGGTATAAGACCAAGTTTCTTGTGGGGTACTCTATTTAGAATATAATTTGCAGTTAATAGAGCTTCCCCCCGCAAGTTCTGCGGAGCTCCAGAACTTACGAGCATGGAATTTACCATCTCCTTCAAAGTTTTATTCTTCCGTTCAGCAATTCCATTTTGCTGAGGAGTGTATGGTGCTGTAGTTTGATGGATTATACCAAAATTAGCACATAACTCACTAAAATTATTTGATTCATATTCTCCGCCTCTATCGGATTTTAGAATCTTAATTTTCTTGTTGAGTTGATTCTCAACTTCGGCTTTATATGTTATAAACATATTTATTGCCTCATCCTTACTATTTAAAAGATACACATAACAGTATCTTGTACAGTCATCAATAAAAGTAATGAAATACTTTTTACCGCCTCTAAAACTTCAAATTACACAGATCGCTATGAATTAACCCTAAAGGTTCTGTATTTCGATTAATTGAGTGAAATGAATTTTTCGCCAACTTGGCCTCAACACAAATCTCACACTTGTGAATTTCTTTCAAGTTGAGTTTAGGAATATATCCCAGATTAGATAAGTTCTTTAATGACTTGTAATTTACATGCCCTAATCTAGCATGTCACAAAATAGGAGACTCAAGCAAATAAACAGAAGATTTTCCTTTATTTATAAGCTTCGGGTACAAATACACAGACTTTTTATCTACCACTGCAACATTGGCTTTAAAAAGTCCATCAACAAGATAACCCTTTCCCACATACATCCCTCCCTTAGTAAGTACAAATTTATCGGATTCAAATACTATTCTAAATCCTTTCTTACTAAGTATTGATCCGGAGATCAAATTCTTGCGGATGTCTGAAACATGAAGCACATCGTTAAGAGTAAGCTCTTTCCCCGATGTCCACTTCAGGATGACCTTGCCCTTTCCTTCAACCTTTGAGGCGCTGAATTACCCATGAATAGTTACTCATCTTGCTCTAGTCTTTGATATTCAGAGAATAATAACTTCTCAGAGCAGATGCGCCGGGTAGCTCCAGTGTCTACCCACCAATCCTTATTATTGGTTGTCAGATTCACTTCTGACTCTACAGCTGAAAGGCTTGGCGATTCATGGTTGGTCAAGTTCGCTTGTGGATGGCTCTTCTTGTTCTTCTTGAGACGGCTGCGACATTCATTCGCCTTATACCCTTTTTGTTGCAGATGTAGCAGGTTCCTTTGAAGCGCATGTTCTTGCCTTCTTGGGCCTTGCCTTTGTACCCCTGGGAAGTCTTCTTCCGCTTTAAGCCTTTGGAAGTAGACGCTTTCCCCTTTGAGTCTTCAATTACATTGGCTTTTGCTTCGTAGGAGTTCTTGTTGCTCCTTTTCTCGGTCTTGCGGTTGTCCTCCTCGATACGAAGCCTCACAATGAGATCTTCCAACTTTAGCTCCTTTCGCTTATGCTTCAGGTAGTTCTTGAAATCTCTCCATGCAGGTGGGAGTTTCTCCACGATAGTTGCAACCTGAAAAGTTTCAGGAAGAATCATACCTTCGGCTTCTATCTCGTGCAAGATAAGTTGGAACTCTTGCACCTGACTGATTACAGTCTTGCTATCCACCATTTTGTACTCCAGAAATCGTCCTACGACGAACTTCTTGGTACCAGCATCCTCAGTCTTGTACTTCTTGTCAAGACTGGCCCATAACTTCTTTTCCATTGTGATGGGACTGTAGACATTGTAAAGAGAGTCATCCAGTCCATTTAAAACATAATTTCGGCAAAGGAAGTCACCTTGTGTCCAACAATCGACTGCAAGGACTGAGTCCCGATCAGTTCCGGGTTCTGGTGGATCTTCCTGCAGGAATTTGGCCAGATGAAGAGTGGTCAAGTAGAAGAGCATCTTCTGTTGCCACCTCTTGAATTCTGTGCCATCAAACTTTCCTGGCTTCTCCGGCTTCGGGTTAGGAAGTGGAGTAGGCATCAAAGCTTGGAGCTGCATGTTTGGTGCCTTACTTGTACTATCTTGATTAGTCTCAAACATTTTCTGCAAGTTCAAGCAGAACAGAAGTAAGAAACTTCAATAATTAATTGTCTTAAGATTGTTGGTTTCTGCTTAACAGGAATCAATCTGACAACTATTCAAGATCACTGAAATATCAACAATCTAATTGGCCAGGCCGGCAAATATCAGGTGGGAGGTTTTCCGTTCAATAGAACGTTCCTTAATTTAAGAACCACCTTTCAATTTCCTTCCTTGGTTAAACACCAATTAGACTGATATAAATCAATATCGATATACTGTTAAGTATATCCCCTGTATAAAGAAATGAATTCACTTATACAGTATTTGGAGTGAGGTACGCTTTTAGAGCGAATCTCCTTAAGACAATTACGTCCCCCGCACCGGTGCTAACGGGTTATTGGACGCTGGTCTCCCAAGTACAACACTCCTTCACGGTATTTGGATAGCATTATCAAATCACCGTACGGTCGAACCGTAGTCAACCAGTACCTTCACAGGATCGTTGAAGCAGCGGGACAAAGATAAATTTCGGATGAATATTTGCCTTTACTTTGGAGTAGCACCCACTGTTGAGGACGAAGGAAGGTTGAAGAATATTCTTCTTCAGAAGTCCTAGATTCAGACAACAATTATATAAAAGAATCTGTTGAATTTTCTGAGCCCTCTCCCACTTCTCGCTAGAAGTAGCTTCGGAACTCCACTGCCACTTCTCGCTAGAAGTAGCTTCAGAACTCCACTGTCAGTTCAGAACTCTGAGAGAGAGATATATATATATTGTCAGTTCAGAACTCTGAGAGAGAGATATATATATTTCTCGCTATTGTTGGTGTGTCTCAATTGAGAGATCGGAGCACTATGGGTCTGAACCCAACAAAAGGTTGCAACCTTACGACCCAACAGTTGGCTGTCCAACTGACGCACCCAACAGTCACAACTATACAACCCATACCCGTGAGACCTGATTCAAAAAGAACCAGGCCGGGTAGGAAACCCGAACCTAGGCCCGGACCGGCACTGACGCCGGCCGGCCGCCGCCGCCAGCGGCGGTGCGCGCGCGCATGTGCGGGCATAGTTCCCTCCCAATCGCGCTCGAAAACTCTAAGTACCCAAAGGGCACGCCCTTTGTTCTCAATTTTCTCTATTTAAACACCATGAACTTCCATCCCACGGCCAATGTGGGACTAAATGTTTTTAGCTACATTTAGTCCCATTTTGGCTTTGAATTAGGCAATCTTTAGACTTGAATATCTCATTCATTCGAAGTCAGAATTGAACATGTGAATATACCACGTTCATCCCCAATGGAAGGAGAACACACTCCAACCATCATCCAATTGATTCGATCAACGGATCTCGCCATAATTCAACTCGAAGATTCACATTTATATTCTTCATATTCCAACAATTAGTCCCCCGCGGTTGGTTTAAACCGATTAACTTGAGTCAGTTAGAGCACAATCTCTCCATGAATCACGAGTTTGAATCCCACAATGAGGACATTTATTCTCTCCCAAGTGTGGTCCCGGCCAAGTGTGGTCCCCAGAGGTCATTGGTGAATCCCGTCGACGGGTAAATTAATTAGCAACAAAAAAATAATAAGCATATTATTATGATTATAATGCAAACCTGCTTGCAATCTGAATGTTTAACTAATGTGCGCTTGCTTAATCGAATGTCCACAAATATAAAGGATAAAAAGGTCATAATATATTACCATTTCCCCTTTATTCTTCTGTTTTTTATAGTCCTAATAACCAATTCAAACGATTCATGTTTTGCAGGATTGAGGACTGAAAACAAAACTATTTCAGACAGTCCAAACAAACTGAAAAAAAGCCAGCTAATTTTTTTCTCCTGCACATGAACTTTTGCATTGCAAAATCTATTATAACTTTCTCAGTTTCTTTGTAATTTCCAAATATTACTTTTTCCATATCACGTACATTGCCTGGGTCAAAAAAAAAAATCTACTCATGTTAATGTCAAACTACAAGCATCCAAATATTAGTGATAAAGTTTAAAATCTCGGTTTAAGTATTGGCATCTCCCAATGGTTTTCAATATCAATATCATCAATATAGCTCATTCATATTGGCAATATCAGCCACATCAAGACCCAATATCGCCCTATTCTATAGGATTGGTATCATATCGGGTATTTCAAAACCCGATACAATATTAACGATATATATATTAGAATGAACTGATATTTGAAACCATACCGGGGAAAAAGAATAATTAAAATAATCACAAATTTGTGTGGGGTGGCGCCGTTACGCCTATCTTCATCAGTCAGTAATAGTCAACACCAGGTAGAGATTTGTAGTTACATTAGCATTTCTCCCTCATCACGACATTATTAAAACTGAAAACCATTATATGTTGACTTTTGATTGGTTCAACTCGACATGGTCTCATGTACCTAGGTTCATAATCAAAGCCTAAAGATGTTTTCTCTTGTCTAAAACCATTTATGTTACATAGGCTCTGACTATGTAACATAAAAATGTTGGAAAGAGAGAGGATATTGTCGAGGAAGTCGACAAGGATCGTCGAGGGATCGTCGAGGAAGTCGTCAACAAAAGACGAAGGAAGCAGTAGCAGCAAAACAGGTTAACAGCAGCAGCAGGAGATGGTCGACCGGCCCGGTCGTCCGCTCGCAGTAGCAGGAGATCGGTCGACCGGTGCGGTCGACCGACGTGCACAACATGCACAAAGGCATGAGCGGTCGACCGCCTATCGACCGACTGAAGTGACCCAACTCTCTGTTGCGCCCGGTCGACCGCTCGGTCGACCGGCGCATAGGGTCGGTCGACCGCCCGGTCGACCGACAGTCGGGTTGGGGGCTGCGATTGCTGATTTAGAAATCTGTTGTATTTAAACGGGATTTCTAGGGTCTTGTTGTAACAACGAAAGTAGCAGCTCTCTTGATACTCAGAGGTGCTGCATCCATTGTAATAGATCTTCCAAAGTAATATAATCTCTCTTTGATTGCCCCGAGGACGTAGGCATTGAGGCCGAACTCGTTAAATCGTTGTTTTCGTGTTCTTTCTCTGGTGTTTGATATTTGTGCTGTTTTGGGAGATTGTTCTTCGTGCTTGGGAGATTCAGGGATTCCTCTTCTGGTTGTTGTCGTAGCACAACAAGTGGTATCAGAGCTTCCTAGGTTTCGCTTGGGATTTTTCTGGAGATTCGGAGGGCTTCAGGATCTGATTCGGTAGAGATCGTGTGTCGATCTCAGATCAGAGGTAGTCGTGTTCGTGGGATCGTGTGTCGATCTCAGAAGGACGCAAGGAGTGCTCAAGAAATCTTTGGTGGAGTAGATCCGGTGAGAAACTCAAACTAGGGTTTCAGGAAGAAGGTAAAAATCCGATTTTTATCGAAGTTGTGATCTATTTCCAGTTGGTTTTTTCGCATAGATAGAGGATCAAGTAATCTAGATGGCAGAAGAAACTACTTCAGTTAAGACCATGCATCCTCATCTGAGGATTGACGTGGTGAAGTTTAATGGCACAAATAATTTCGGGATGTAGAGATGTGAGGTTATGGATGCCCTGAATGCATCGAATCTCGAGGATACTCTCCTTCTGGAGAAGAAGAGAAGCACGACCACTGATGAAGAGTGGGAGAAGATGAACAGGTCTGCGTGTGGGTTGATTCGTTCATGTTTAACGCAAGACATAAAATATCTTGCGCAACATGAGACGTCGGCGAAGCATCTATGGGAAACCCTTGAGAAGAAATATCTGACCAAGAGTGTCGAGTCAAGATTGCAGCTTAAAAGTAAGCTGTACCGGTTTCAGATGAAGAAGGGGAGCACAGTGAATAAGCACATCAACCGCTACACGAAGCTTCTTACAGATTTGGTGAACGTGGATGTCAAGATAGATGAGGAAGATAAGGCGATCATTCTCCTGAATTCACTCCTGGCGGAGGAGTATGAGACATTCACTCTGACCTTTATCACTGGTAGGCAGAGTCTGGACTACCATGAGGTGTCGTCTGCACTGACAAGTTATGAGACGAGGAGAAAGGAGAGACATCCTTCTCAGTCAAGCTCATCGGCGGAAGCACTGGCAGTAAGAGGCAGGGGTTCATCAAGGAAGGGTAAGGAGGAAAGAGGAAGATCAAAGTCCAGGCCAGGGTTTAGGGATCTCAAAAGGAATCAGTGTGATTTCTGCAGAGAGATAGGGCACTGGAAGGTGGACTGTCCGAAGTTTAAGGGGAAGAAGAAGGAATCAAAGTCTGAGGCAAATCTAATAAAGATGGTTAACACTCCAAGCAGTAAATCACAGGCAGATGGATCAGACTCAGATTCGTCGGTGTTCTCATTTTCAGTTACTACTCCCATCATAGGCTACTCAGGTGAAAATGAGTTGATCATGGATACAGGTGCAACATATCATGTGTGCCCTAATCGGGACTGGTTTACCAGTTTTGAGAAGCTAGAGGGGTGTTCGGTCGTCATGGGCGATGATCATCCGTGCATCATGGAGGGTGTTGGTACAATCCAGATTAGAATGTTTGATGGGATGGTGAGGGAGCTGAAGGAAGTGAGGTATGTACCTCAGTTGAAGAGAAACCTAATTTCCGTAGGAGCTTTGGAGTCATTGGGCCTTGGGGTGTCGATTAAGGAAGGAGTCCTTAGAATGACAAAAGGTTCGATGGTGGTGTTGAAGGTCGATCGCCGGAACAACCTATACTACTTGAAGGGTAGTACGGTGACAGGGCAAGTGGCGGCTTCTACCACTTCAGAGGAAGATTCAACCAAGCTGTGGCACATGAGGCTGGGACATGCAAGAGAGAAGTCAATGCAAGCTCTTGCGAGGCAAGGGTTGCTGAAGGGTGCCGAAACCTGCAAGATGGAATTCTGTGAGCATTGTATCATCGGCAAGAAGACCAAGGTGAAGTTCGGCACAGCATCACATTGCACCGAGGGGATTCTTGACTATGTTCACACGGATGTCTGGGGACCTACCAAGACTGCATCGATTGGAGGTAACCATTATTTTGTGTTGTTTATTGATGATTTTTCTAGGCGCTGCTGGGTATATACCATGCGACACAAAGGAGAAGTCCTAGAACTATTCGTGAAGTGGAAGACTAACTTGGAGAGAAGCACTGGAAGGAAAATCAAGGTCCTCCGTTCTGACAATGGAGGAGAGTACAAATCTGATCCTTTCCTTCAGCTATGCCTTGATGAGGGCATAGAGAGACACTTCACGGTACGAGAGACTCCGCAACAGAATGGGGTAGCAGAGAGGATGAACAGGACTTTGCTAGAGAAGGTCTGGTGTATGTTGTCCAATGCAGGATTGTCAAAGAAGTTTTGGGCTGAAACTTTGGCGTATGCATGCTACCTTGTGAATAGGTTATCGTCATCTGCGATAGGGGGAAGACTCCTCTTGAGGCTTGGTCAGGAAAAGCAGCTGCTGACTATGATTTGCCACGGGTTTTAGGATGTCCAGCCTACTATCATGCAAAGATGATAAGTTAGACCCAAGGGCAAAGAAAGGTGTGTTCGTCGGTTTCAAGCGTGGAATCAAAGGGTTCAAGATTTGGGATCCAACGGACAACAAGTTTCTTCTCAGCAGGGATGTCATTTTTGATGAGGCTTCCATGATGAAGCCTAAGGTCTCTCAGCAGGTGGAGACTAGCAAGACCAAGGAGCTATCGCAGCAGGTAGAGATTGATGTAAATCCACCATCTCTAGAGGATTCAGCAACGGTGAGGATCATTCCCAAAGTGACACAGGGCAGTGATCAAGCAGTTGAAGAAGGTGCTGAAGATGTTGAAGAGGGTCAAGAACAGGTCATGGGAAATGTTCCTGACTCTACTGCAGTTGAAAGACCAAGAAGAACCACTAGGAGACCAGGTTGGCTCACTACAGATATGGTCGTAGCGTATGCACTTCCGGTCGTTGAGGAGGCTATTCCATCTACCTTCAGAGAAGCTGAGATCAGTTCGGAATCGAAGATGTGGAAAGAAGCCATGAATGAAGAGATGAAATCTCTCTACAAGAACGACACATGGGAACTCACCAGGTTGCCCAAAGGGAAGAAGGCTATAGGCTGCAAGTGGGTGTATGCTAAGAAGTAAGGATCTCTCCAAGAAGATTCGGTGCGCTATAAGGCCCGGTTGGTAGCTAAAGGCTATGCTCAGAGGGAAGGAATTGACTATAATGAGGTATTCTCTCCTGTTGTTAAACATACGTCAATTTATATTTTATTGGCTTTGGTTGCGCAGTATGAGTTGGACCTTGATCAACTCGATGTGAAGACCGCCTTTCTCCACGGCGATCTAGAGGAGGAGATCTACATGACTCAGCCTACAGGGTTCAAGACTGCAGGGAAGGAAGAAATGGTATGTAAGCTGAAGAAGTCGCTGTACGGACTGAAGCAGTCTCCTAGACAGTGGTACAAGCGATTCGACAGCTTCATCAGAAGGAAGAAGTACACACGTAGCCACTATGACCCATGTGTGTACTACAACAAGCTATCGACAGGGGAATATATCTATCTACTTCTGTATGTAGATGATATGTTGATTGCTTCGAGGTCGAGATCTGCTATTGATGCTCTGAAGAGGGATCTATCTTCAGAGTTTGAGATGAAGGACCTTGGTGAAGCTAGGAAGGTGTTGGGCATGGGGATCACTAGAGACCGAAGAGTTGGCAGGGTGAGTTTGACTCAGAAGGGTTATTTGAAGAAGTTACTACAGAGGTTCAATATCAGCAAGGATACAAAGTCTGTAAGTACACCTATGACTCCTCACTTCAAGTTGTCTGCTAAGATGTCTCCGAAGAGTGTTCAAGAACGTGAGTATATGACTCACGTTCCATATGCCAGTGCAGTCGGTAGCCTAATATACGCTATGGTGTGTATAAGACCAGATCTATCACAGGTTGTCTCCATGGTTAGCAGATATATGCATGATCCGGGACAGGGTCATTGGGAGGCAGTGAAGTGGATCTTGAGGTACATCAAAGGAACAATTGATGTAGGTCTGGTATTTGAGAAGGACTCCATGGGAAAGCAAGAGTGCATAGGATATGTTGATTCAGACTATGCAGGTGACCTTGACAAGCGCCGGTCTACAACAGGGTATGTCTTCACATTCTCTCAAGCACCGGTGAGTTGGCGCTCCACACTGCAGTCTACCGTCGCTTTGTCGACCACAGAGGCTGAGTATATGGTCATGACAGAGGCTATGAAGGAGGCAATCTGGCTTCAAGGCTGGCTTGATGACTTGGGCGTAGAACAGGATCTGCTGAAGATTAACTGTGACAGTATGAGCGCCATTTACTTGGCCAGGAACCAGGTCTATCATGCACGGACGAAGCACATCGACGTCAGGTACCATTTCGTTCGGGAGATTCTTGAAGAGGGTGATATCGAATTGTTGAAGATTCACACATCGGAGAATCCCGCCGACATGCTTACTAAGGTGGTGTCGGGAGTCAAGTTTGCACATTGCAAAGCTTTGCTCCATGTCCTTCAGGTAGCTTGAGCTTGCTGAAGCTCATTTGGATGAACTACGGATGGCTTGATCCCTTGGGCAGGGTACGTAGGCAACCACATTGGTGCAGGCACTCTCGAGTCGATGGACAGTTCGGCTCAGATTTGGAAGAATCTTCACCGAGGTGGAGAATTGTTGGAAAGAGAGAGGATATTGTCGAGAAAGTCGACAAGGATCGTCGAGGGATCGTCGAGGGATCGTCGAGGAAGTCGTCGACAAAAGACGAAGGAAGCAGCAGCAGCAAAACAGGTTAACAGCAGCAGCAGGAGGAGATCGTCGACCGGCCCGGTCGACCGCCCGCAGTAGCAGGAGATTGGTCGACCGGTGCGGTCGACCGACGTGCACAACATGCACAAAGGCATGAGCGGTCGACCGCCCGGTCGACCGCAGAGGAGCTCGGTCGACCGCCTGTCAACCGACTGAAGTGACCCAACTCTCTGTTGGGCGCCCGGTCGACCGGCGCAGAGGGTTGGTTGACCGCCCGGTCGACCGACAGTCGGGTTGCGGGCTGCGATTGCTGATTTAGAAATCTGTTGTATTTAAACGGGATTTCTAGGGTTTTATTGTAACAACGAAAGTAGCAGCTCTATTGATACTCAGAGGTGCTGCATCCATTATAATAGATCTTCCAAAGTAATATAATCTCTCTTTGATTGCCCCGAGGACGTAGGCATTGAGGCCGAACCTCGTTAAATCGTTGTTTTCGTGTTCTTTCTCTAGTGTTTGATATTTGTGCTGTTTTGGGAGATTGTTCTTCGTGCTTGGGAGATTCAGGGATTCCTCTTCTGGTTGTTGTCGTAGCACAACAAAAAATTTGTACATTACAGAGTAGATGAGCTTGGTACAAGGGGTCAAGGGGGGAGATGAGAAGGTCAAGGTTCAAACTCTAGAGAGGAACACAGCAGGGTCACCTATTTTTCAAACAAATCTCATCATTCATTCTAACAGCATTTTTATGATTTCAAGCTCCATACATTCATTATAAGATAATAGAGACAAGAGGATGCAAGTGATATGGTAATATAGTGATAAAACCATTTTTTTAGTGTGCAAGAGGTAAGAGATTCAAAATTGCTAACATATAACTAAAATACACTAAAATGCAATGAATCTTCAGCTGATTTTTTAAAAAAAAAATTATCACGAACCTTGAAAAATGTCACTATAAACTTTAAAAATTTTAATAAACTATCACACAACTGTTAACAGAAAAAAGAAAAAAATAATTTTATCCCTCCTCCAATACATCGTACAACATTACATGAAATTGAGAGAGAGAGAGAGAGAGTCACAAGAATCATGCATCAAAATGATTCAAAAACATCAACATTTATCCAAACTTCTTAAAGCAACAATCAAGAACATCGAATGCAACAATCATCATGGCTCTGTTGGGTGCAGATCCAGAGACTTCACTCTCTCCAACCTCTGAGAATTTTTCTTCTGCATCCAGCCAAGCACTAAGACACAAGCTATCATAACACAGGTCCTATCAAATAACGAGCTAGAATTTCCCGTAATATTGACCACAAATTATCTTGATTTCTAGTCTGAGAGGATGCGGCCATTACCACGAGCGAACACAAAAGATAAAATAATCAAATCACTGAGAGAGGAGAGAGGGAGAGAGGGAGAGAGATCAGTCCTAAGGGGTGGGGGAAGGAGGTTGTGGGAGATGGGAAGGAGGCAGGGGTGAAGTGGAGGAAGGGGCAGGGGACGTGGGAGAAAGAGGCAGCGGAGGGGCATGTAGGTCTGTCAATGGGTCGGGTCTGGACCCGTACCCGACTTGAACCAGTCCCGAGTAGACGGTTTTGGTTAGATTTTTATACATGTGGGCTCAAATAGCACCCAAACTCGATTACCAATTAATAAATGGGTCGAATCTGATTTTACTTGAATCATATTCGAGTAAGACCCGTCCTCATTTAATTAATAATAATATATTAATACGCCTTATTTGAAATGCTGTAGATGTAAGATCACCTAGAGGGGGGGTGAATAGGTGATGGCTAATCTAATGGTCACTTATGAACAAATAATGCGGAATTAAAACTAAGTTGACCAAATTAAAACTTCTTTTTAATTTAACACTTATGTATAACCAAGAGTGTTGCCGAATTCCCCTTGCGAGGCTCTGGACAAGCTCCTCTAGATTCCCCTTGAATGGGTTGAGGTGCCGCGTTGGCTCTCTTGGTTGAATACTAGTGTTAACAACAATCCCACGCAATTATATATCAATTATGAGCACAAGGGAATATATCATGCATATATAAGATGAACACAATAAATTGAATGCAAGATATAAAATAGAGACAAAGAGAGAGAGAGGGAAGTAAGCAATCGCAAACACAAAGGGTTTGTTTCGAGGTTCGAGCACACTTGCTCTACATCCCCGCCTTCGACACACGAAGGATTTCCACTATGCAAGATCCCACCGGATCTCTCCTCGGTGCCGTACACCTACAAACCCTCGGACTCTCAAGTCCCGTACACACGCAAGTCCACCGACTCGCCGAGGCCGTACCTCTACCAATGAGTTCACAACCGAACTCCAACCACAACGAGCACACTTGCCCGCTTCCTCAAAGTACAAAGAAAAATCTCTTTGATGATCACAACACTTGATCACCTAAAGAGCACTCTCACTACAACACACCTATAGGAATATCTAGCAATGGATAGCTCAAGTGTGGTGTGAGAAAAGCAAGGAAAGAAAGCTTTGGTAGAAAACACAAGAAATCACTTTAACACTCTCTTGATAAAAACTCCCTTTTGATTGGAAGTATTAGCACTCTATTTTGTGGAGAAAACTCTTCTAAAAGTATCAGAAAAACAGCTCAAGAAATCTCCAAAATCTTAACCTCAAAACAGATGACAAGATCCCAATTTATAGGCTGCCAGAAAATAGAGCCGTTGGGGCTGTGTCAGTGCTGTCGGTCGACCGCCGGTCGACCGGCCAACGGTCATTTTTCTGACCGTTGCAGCCACCGGTCGACCGGCTCGGTCGACCGATAACCTGGAATGAACTGTCGGTCGACCGGCCCGGTCGACTGATATTTCCAGAGAGCAAAGCTCTCTTGGTCGGTCGACCGACCCGGTCGACCGGCCACTGTGCTGACAACGTGCACAGGGCTGTGCACATCGGTCGACCGGACCGGTCGACCGGTTTGGCCTGTCAGCCAGTTTCCAGGTCAGAAAACAGGATTTAAAAATCTTTTATAAAATCCTAAAAATACATAGAAATTCTACAAAAATAGTTTTACCAATATACTTGAAAGAACAAACATGCTTGCACAAAATCAAGACATGTTATAGATGTTTTGGTCTATTTTTGTAACTTGGAAATATTAGCTCAATAACCAAAATGTATTTTTCCAAAACATGTTTTTCCAAACTTGTTTTTCTAAATCTTCATCAAATACAAAAACAAGATATTTGAGTTCATTTAAAAGCATGGTGTGTATGGATATGATCCACTACACAATTAAGATGTAATATCTAGTTTTTGACAATAAGCACTAAGTATGGTTTTGGTTATAAGATATGCAAACTTGAAATACCAAAATCCAAGATAAATATTTTGTCTCAAAGAAAATCTTTGTTCTAAATAAAAATTCTTTTCTAAAAAAGAAATCTTTTATGAAATCAATTAAATCAAGAGTTCTATCAAGAGTGTGTGTGTGTGATATAACTTGAGCAATCCACCAACTATCTATCCTTTACATTTTTTACTAAAACAAAAATACAAATCTTATACCTAGACACAAGTCTTCAACTTCTTGAAGTCTTCCCTTGAAGGCTTCTCATCTTCTTGACTTGGTCCAAGCTTGATCCAAAAACTCCTTGGATCACCACATGCAAGCTCCAAATCTTGTTCTTTTATCCTTTGTTGAGCTATGCACCTACTAAGATCTTGATCATGAATCTGTCACTAATTAAACACAAGATCATTAGTAACTATAACTACATGAGTTGATCATCATCAAAACTAGGGTGAAGGGCCTTTGGGCCAACAATCTCCCCCTTTTTGATGATGACAAACTCATGGAGTTATATATGCATGGATTAAAGTAAAGCTTCAAAGAAGCTCCCCCTTAACTCATGCATACCAAATAAATAATAGATATGTCAATAAAAGCACATGACATGTATGCAATGTAGGAGATGCAATCATATAAATCAAATCATAAATCAAATCTTTTGCTCCCAATTGCAAGACAACATATATGCATAAATACAAATCTTACTCCCCCTTAAGCAAGGAACCAAATACTTCTCCCCCTTAAGTAAGAAAATCATGAAATCATGCATATAAAATCACAAATTCTTCTCCCCTTTTTGTCAATCATCAACAAAGGGTTCAAAGAAAAATACATCAAACAAATTTTTCTCCCCCTTTTTGTCAAAAACAAAGAAATCAAGGAGGGTAAAATACAAATCAATCAATAAAATTTATATGCGATATAAATTCATGAAGAGGAAGACGTTAAGTTAGCTTCCCGACACATATACATTACATGAAAGAGGGATGACAAGCCCTAATTCACATAACGTATAATATGTCATGCATAAGAGGAGATGTGAAGCTCCCCCTACACACGTATATCATGAAAAGAAGAGTTGTCAAGCTCCTCAAATTATAATATACTCAACATGAATCTACATATGGAAGAGATGTTAAGCTTTCCTTGCATATAGACAATACAAAATCAAAAATTTTGAATTTTTCTTATGAAAACAAAATTTTGAAATATCTTAAAATACAATATTTTCTTTTAAGGTACCAAATGTAGAACAACCAAATTTTGAATTTTGATACCTATTATGAAATACAATGCATAATCTTGAAGATAAATAAGATTTGAAGTAAGCTTAGCATTAACAACTTTGTGCTTTAAAAATATAAGTCCATTTAGATACAAGCACACAACAAATCATATATGTATGAAGAACTAATATCAATTGAAGGTGATACATACATATATGGGAAAGCAAAAATATGAGTATATACATAAGAGGTCAAATTGATACCAATTGAAAATATCCAATGATACCAATTGAAAATTAAGCTTAAGTGTATATAACATATAATCTACCACATGAAGAATTCGAACTAGTTAAATGAAGGTGTTAAAACAACTAGTACGGAATCCTTCAATCAAGGAATAAATCAAAAGTTTTTCATGAAATATCAATGAAACACAAGGCACTAAAAACACTCTAATCCATAAAGTCCATTTAATGTTTTCAAGAGATGTGAGTGTACTAATGTTATGTGAAACATGGCATCATGAAAATTGCAATAAAACTCAATATTCCTTAAAATTTTGAATTATCATAACTTTTAAAACCTTGAAAATCAAAAAAAAATTTTTATTAAAAAAATGTTTCATAATATATGTATGTTTTGTCAATACAAGAAGCATACATACATATCTCTAACACAATTGAGTCCATATATATATTTGCATGAAAGGCAAATGACTCAAGAGGTATCCATGTATATCTTAATGTTTTGGCAAAATAACCATATACATGAAATGAAATCACATGATCAAAACATAAATCCAAATGGGAATACAAGTTTAAGAATGTAATGATCATCAACACAAGGCTATACTAGTACATCTAATAGGCACAAATAAGCATTCAACCCAATCATATATAGATTTATTTGTGGTCCATAAGGTGTACAAGTATAAATCCAAGTGTTGACAAATACTAACATCTAAACTAATATTCAATACAATGAAGCATCAAAATTTTGAAATCACAAAAGAATTTATCCATAAAAATAGAATCATGTGCAATACTTGAAGAATAGATAACTAGTTTAAATAAATTTTTGACAAACTAGTTAAAGATCCTTCATAAATAAAAAATCATATGTTTTTCATGAATAATACTAAATACATAAAAGTTCAAGCACTCATATTCCATAAAGCTCCAAATTATATATTTTCTTAAAGATAGAGTGTTCAAAGGTCATGTAAATAGTATCTACATGAAAATAGTCATAGAAGCCCAAATCAAATCATGACTAAAATTTTTATTTAACAAAACACAAAAATCATTTGTATCAAAACAAATCATCAAAAAATTTACATGGTATATGTATGAATTATACAAATCCAACAATATACATACATATCCCAAATATTAAAAGAGTCTATTAAATGTTTGCATGAAGGCAAGAGACTCACGGGTATACATGTATATTTATTAGATTTGAATTAAACATGCATATACATGAAGTAAATCACACAAAAAATTTGGCAAAAACATGTATAAAAGAGAATCATCAAAACTAGATTATACACATGCATAGAGTGGATACAAGTGAGCATGAAGTTCAATCATATATGAGTCAATTGTAATTCACTATGTGTACATGTATAAATGCAAGTTTGACAAATTCTACATCCAAGCATGTAAATACCACATAAAGCACAAATCAAACAAAATCATGAACATGCTATGAATGTATGAAATAAGTAAAAGCATGTATATAAAAATAGGAGTTAAGAAATTGTTACCAACTTCAAAGCTCCAAGCGTGGTGGTCTTTCCCACCAAGATTCCTTGATAGCAATGCATCCCAATGTTTGTCCATCATGTCCATTGCATTGGCTACCAAGGCACCAATCCTCTCACGTCTTGTGAGAGCCCTCACCTACATCACAATCAAAAGGTGGGGGTTTTGGTACCCATGTTTTCTTGGGTCCTTTGGGGTTAGCATTGTTATAAGGAACCCAAAATCTATTATATTTAGCAAAATATAAATATGGTTTCTTATCAAAACAATATCTTGCTAGATGGCCTTTGCGACCGCAATGTGTACAAATGTACACCTTAGCATGATGCTTATGAGTGTGATTGTGATCGTGATGTGCACCATAAGCATGAGCATGATGAGTATGATGATGTGCATGAGCATGGGGAACTTGTTTCTTTTGAAACAAAGATTCCAACTTAGAATGATTGAATGCACATGTGCTCAAATTAGAGCTCAAATTATTCATCTTATTTTTCATATTCTTAATCTCATTAGATGTGGCATGAAAAGCATGATGAGATGAAGAATCATTTTTCTTTTTCTTTTTTTACAAACATTATCTTTTTCTTTTTCAACAAATTTTCTTTTTAAAGATTTATTTTCTTCAAAATACTTTCTTTTGTTTTTCAACCATAGCAATATTATCCTTCAAAATAGTGTTCCCTTCACATAAATCATTCAATTTAGACATAAGGGAAACATTCTCATTTTTCAAATCATTATTTTCTTTTTCTAAACATGCAAGTTTATTTTAAAAGAATCATTTTCTACATGCATGCAATCAATGTTCTTTTTCAAATCTTTATTATTCTTTTCTAAGCATGCAATGTTATCTCTACATGAATCATGTTCATTATGCATGCAAGTAATGTCCTTTTTCAAAATTTTATTTTCTTTCTTAATTATGTCATATCTTTCAAGCAATAATTGGCATAAAGAATTTAGCTCATCATATGACATACTAGCATCCTCATCATCGGATTCGGTATTTACCTCAAGGGGGTCATCCCCTTGGACCATGTAGCACTTGTTGGAGGTGTCGCTTCCAACATCCGAATCGCTCCCCGCATAGTATTGTTCATTTTCGCCAAGGGAGATGAGGGTGTTCCATACTACAAAAGCCATATCAATATTAGCAACCCTACATAAATAATCATCATTTAGGGTACTCTTTAAAGCATTAAGGGCTTTTGTATTAGCCTCTATATTCTTACCATCTATACAATAAGCATTATTAGTAGTGGCAAAATATACATTATAACCTAGGGCTTTGAGGAATAATGACATCTTAACTTTCCAAATGTGGATGTTAAGAATATCAAAGGTGGGTGGTGACATAAAGTCCATGGTGAGGTGTGTGTGTACAACAAATATTGTGATTAGCCCAAATGTAGGATCTTTAACTCTTAGGTTGTTAGACCCAATATCAAGAGCACTAGCTCTGATACCAATTGTAAGATCACCTAGAGGGGGGTGAATAGGTGATGGCTAATCTAATGGTCACTTATGAACAAATAATGCGGAATTAAAACTAAGTTGACCAAATTAAAATTCTTTTAATTTAACACTTATGTATAACCAAGAGTGTTGCCGAATTCCCCTTGCGAGGCTCTGGACAAGCTCCTCTAGATTCCCCTTGAATGGGTTGAGGTGCCGCGTTGGCTCTCTTGGTTGAATACTAGTGTTAACAACAATCCCACGCAATTATATATCAATTATGAGCACAAGGGAATATATCATGCATATATAAGATGAACACAATAAATTGAATGCAAGATATAAAATAGAGACAAAAGAGAGAGAGAGGGAAGAGTAAGCAATCGCAAACACAAAGGGTTTGTTTCGAGGTTCGAGCACACTTGCTCTACATCCCCGCCTTCGACACACGAAGGATTTCCACTATGCAAGATCCCACCGGATCTCTCCTCGGTGCCGTACACCTACAAACCCTCGGACTCCCAAGTCCCGTACACACGCAAGTCCACCGACTCGCCGAGGCCGTACCTCTACCAATGAGTTCACAACCGAACTCCAACCACAACGAGCACACTTGCCCGCTTCCTCAAAGTACAAAGAAAAATCTCTTTGATGATCACAACACTTGATCACCTAAAGAGCACTCTCACTACAACAACACCTATAGGAATATCTAGTAATGGATAGCTCAAGTGTGGTGTGAGAAAAGCAAGGAAAGAAAGCTTTGGTAGAAAACACAAGAAATCACTTTAACACTCTCTTGATAAAAACTCCCTTTGATTGGAAGTATTAGCACTCTATTTTGTGGAGAAAACTCTTCTAAAAGTATCAGAAAAACAGCTCAAGAAATCTCCAAAATCTTAACCTCAAAACAGATGACAAGATCCCAATTTATAGGCTGCCAGAAAATAGAGCCGTTGGGGCTGTGTCAGTGCTGTCGGTCGACCGCCGGTCGACCGGCCAACGGTCATTTTTCTGACCGTTGCAGCCACCGTCGACCGGCTCGGTCGACCGATAACCTGGAATGAACTGTCGGTCGACCGGCCCGGTCGACTGATATTTCCAGAGAGCAAAGCTCTCTTGGTCGGTCGACCGACCCGGTCGACCGGCCACTGTGCTGACAACGTGCACAGGGCTGTGCACATCGGTCGACCGGACCGGTCGACCGGTTTGGCCTGTCAGCCAGTTTCCAGGTCAGAAAACAGGATTTAAAATCTTTTATAAAATCCTAAAAATACATAGAAATTCTACAAAAATAGTTTTACCAATATACTTGAAAGAACAAACATGCTTGCACAAAATCAAGACATGTTATAGATGTTTTGGTCTATTTTTGTAACTTGGAAATATTAGCTCAATAACCAAAATGTATTTTTCCAAAACATGTTTTTCCAAACTTGTTTTTCTAAATCTTCATCAAATACAAAAACAAGATATTTGAGTTCATTTAAAAGCATGGTGTGTATGGATATGATCCACTACACAATTAAGATGTAATATCTAGTTTTTGACAATAAGCACTAAGTATGGTTTTGGTTATAAGATATGCAAACTTGAAATACCAAAATCCAAGATAAATATTTGTCTCAAAGAAAATCTTTGTTCTAAATAAAAATTCTTTTCTAAAAAAGAAATCTTTTATGAAATCAATTAAATCAAGAGTTCTATCAAGAGTGTGTGTGTGTGATATAACTTGAGCAATCCACCAACTATCTATCCTTTACATTTTTTACTAAAACAAAAATACAAATCTTATACCTAGACACAAGTCTTCAACTTCTTGAAGTCTTCCCTTGAAGGCTTCTCATCTTCTTGACTTGGTCCAAGCTTGATCCAAAAACTCCTTGGATCACCACATGCAAGCTCCAAATCTTGTTCTTTTATCCTTTGTTGAGCTATGCACCTACTAAGATCTTGATCATGAATCTGTCACTAATTAAACACAAGATCATTAGTAACTATAACTACATGAGTTGATCATCATCAAAACTAGGGTGAAGGGCCTTTGGGCCAACAGTAGACTTAATACTTATATTCATTGATTGAATTTTTCTTGGCTTTTCAGTGTTCGTAATGTTGTTATGATAATCGGGTGGGGTGACGTAATCAGGTTTGGACTCGTGAATAAATGGGATGGGTATGGGAACAATGACTTTAGACCCGCGAGTAATCGGGTCAGATCTAGTACTTATAAAGTTAAGCGGGTCTAAGTTTGGTAAGTCCTGTACCGTACCGCCCAACTGACCCATTGACCGGCCTAGGGCAAGGGGAGAGTTTTTTTTTTAAAAAAATGATATTGGAGGTTAAGAGATAATAAAGGATATTTTAGTCATTAAATTGTCACATGATATACACATCACAGTTTTCTTAAACAAGCTAACGAATATAGTATTTTTTTGAAAATTTTAGAAAATTGCACAAAAATACCCTGAACTATGGGGCTTTTCGCTACAACCCCCTATGTCAAAACGTAATTAGGAAAAAACTCAGCTTCATAATTTTGTTAGCTTCAGCCACCTCCTTTTTTATAACAAAGATATGCACCCACATGTCAAGCGCTGAAGCGCTCATCAACGATGAAAGACGAAAATATCCTTAAATAATCGTTTTAAAAAAGGGAACCGCTTTGAAAATGCCCTATTTTCTGAGGAATGCGACGATGATCGGCAGTCCTCACAAAATGATCACAGTATAAATAACAACGACTATGATCGCAATCCTCACAAAAATGCCTTATTTCTATGGACTGTGACTATGATCGCAACCCTCACAAAATGATCGCAGCCCTATTTTTGAGGATTGAGATCATAATCGCGGTCCTCATAAAATACACTATTTATGAAGACTGCGACTATGATCACAGTCTTCATAAAAATATCACGTTTCTGAGTTTTTATATGATCGCGATCATTATGATCACAGTATTCACAAAAATGTCCTATATTTGAGTCTATATGAGGTCTGCGACCATGATCACAGTCCTAAAAGAGTACTGTGACCTCACAAAATGTCATATTTCTGAGTCAGTCATAAAACTCATCGTGAGCATGAACAAAACGAGGTCTGCAAAAAAGTCGATTAAAAAAAAATTCCAGGGGCTCTGGCCCTGACCCTGGGAGGGGCTCCCCGCCCCCTTCCAACCCCCACAGTCGACCCGTGAATTACTCTGCGTCAAGGTTAAGGCTAAGGGAGCGCAATGTTAGATGCAATGGGGAAGGATAAAATAGAAAATGAAAATATATAAACGAGTGGTGGTTGGGATGAATCAATTTATGCTGACGTGGATGAAACTACAGAAATTATGACGTTGGATTTTTTTTTCTAATTATGAAATAAAGTAGGTGGTTGTAGCGAAATATTCCCTGAACTATGGGGTCCATTCAAAACAAATACCCAGTACATTTTCTATTTTGCACGAATATACCTCCTAAGTGTTTTTTTTTTAAACTTAATACCGCACAGACGTTAAGGGCTCATATGCATGCAAGGACAATAATACCCCTGGCCTCCCACGAGTAGTACTCCTATTCGTTAATGCCCCATGCGTGGACGACTCCCTCTCCCCCCAGGCAACCCGCAAGTAGTATCAACAGTAGAAGGCCAACGCCCTCCTCCCTTTCTTTGTCGCACTGCCCCATTCTTCCTCTCCGGCCAAGCCGCTCTCTCCCTCCGCCTCCCCTCCAGCGACAACCCTCCATTCCCCTCCTCTCTCTTTCGCAACTGATCTTACCCCTTGTCAAAGCTTGCGCTAGCCACCAGCAGCTGAACAAAGTTGGGTCTTTTTGTAGATGGGCCTTTATAACTAGTTGTAACACATGTTGCAATTCTTGTTCAATGCGGACAAGGTGCTCGACTCAATTCCCAAGAGAAGATTAGCAACAAGGTGCTCGACTAGGCAAGACAAGCTTACAATTAATGTTTATGATTATGTTAAATAGAATTATTTGATGTAAGTGGGGGGGGGGAGGTTTTGTTGTAACTAAATATACTCAAAATGAAATTTGGTTAATAATTATTTGTTGTTTCTGACAACCAATGAAGAGCGACCGGTCTAATTGATCAGGTCGGTAAAAATCAGGTGGGAGATTTTTCTTTTTGATAGAATGTTCTTTAATTTAAGAACCACCTTTCAATTCTCTTTCTTAGTTAACCACCAATTAGAATGGTATTAATCATTCTATATAGAAGCAATATTTCAGCATAATATTTATAAACATAACTATTTCAGCATAATCCCTGCAATAAGAACATTAATTCAAAATATACAAGATATGGAGCGAGGTACGCGTAAAGCGAATCTCCTTAGGACAATTACGCCCAACGTTACTATGCCAATGGGACAATGAACACTGGTCTCCCAAGATACAACACTCCTTCATGATATTTGCAAAGCATAATGTAAATACTTGTACATTCGAACCGAAAATCGACCGTACCTTTCACTAGATTTAAAGAACAATTTAGAGTAAAAAAAAAAAATCTGAACTAGATATTTTGCATCAAAATTTGAAGGAATTATTCAGAGGAGAGAAAGAGGAACTTGATTTTCCAAGCAAGTGATTTGTTCTGGGAAATCTTCGCTATTTATAGGAGAAACACGATGGCGGTTTTGAGTGGTTGGTGAGTAGTTACAACGGTTCAGACAGAACCATTACAATTGTTCGATAGAACCGCCAAAACAGTTTTGTCTGAACCATCAAAAGGTTTTGTCTGAACCGTTCTGGTCGCAATGGTTCAATAACCATTTTGAACCATATTGGGCAGGGCTGCTTTAGGTCGGGGCGTGCATGACCCGCAACCGCTGCCCATAAGTCGGACCGCTTTGGGTCAGGTCGGGCACAACCGCACCTGCTTCAAAAAATGAAGCGGGCGGGTAGACAGCCCAATACTCAGACCCAATCCGTGCGCGCTCGCATTCACTGACACCGGCATCAGGCCGGGAAGGGAGGGCGCGCTGTGTGGGCATATCTTTACCCCCAAATGCGCACGAAAACTTTAAAGACCCTAAGAACACGCCCTTAACTCCAAACTTTTCTATATAAACCACTCAAACTTTCATACCACTTTCAATATGGAACTAAAGAGTTCTCACTCTTTTGGTCTCATTTAGCTATTGAATAAGGTGAACTGACTTGAATATCTCATTCATTTGAAATGGAATTGAACATGTGAATATATTACGTTCATTTTCAATAGAAGGAGAATACATTTCAACCATCTTCCGTGCGTTTCTAGTAACGGATCATACTTAAATTCAGCACATGTTTTCTCAAAATTCACTTGGTTTAATTCAAGTTTCCAACAGCCACTATAGTGAATGAAGATTTAAGAAAATACACACACTATGAAACTGTCTCTATAGTGAAAGACACTTAGAAAGAAAACTGCATCAGGATAGGTGTACTATGTCTGGAATCTTTCGTTGCAAAAATTTTATCAGACTTACTGGCCAATCAGTAAACTATGTTTTGAACTGTATGTTGTTTGTGTAAGACAAGTCAACAGGTCTCACGCAGTAATTTTCAAAAATCAACATTGCTTCTCAATTGTGTCCATTTCAGCCCTGGACATTCTTGGTTTCAGAAAGTGTCCATCAGTTTTCAATAACAAACCTCATTTACTCATATATATGTGTTGAAATACTAGGGCACATATCTAGATATATGGTTCGAACGAGTAATAATAATAAAGTGCTAATATAATAATTCATCTGCATTTTATCGAATTTGTGTCATTTTTCACATTGGGTTGCCAGTGACATGGGATATAAGATATATAATATATATATATATATATATATATATATATATATATATGAGAATTTCCTTATTTAGATTATCTCTTGACGTACTAGTCTCGTGAAGCCGTAAACTGAGTTTTACATCTAATTTTACACGCATTTGATTATATCAGATTTTGTATTTATCGATTTTTGTGAATGTCAGATTTTAATTCAGATTTATCAATATTTTTTATTATTACTACTATTATTATTATTATTATTATTTGTACTATTATTATATCTTACTCGCCACTTATGTAATATACTGCCTGTCTATTGCTTGATATTACATTTATACTATTGTACTTAACCTCCTGACTTACTTGCTCCTGATTTTATATGGATTCTTTGGTTACCATTTTTATTTACTACTTCTTGCTTGTCTGCATGACTTGACTGCACGACATACTTCGCAGTATCGATTCATGTTGTTCTCTTATTCCGTTTATTTTAAGGGCAACTGGTTGTATGCACTCAATCGTTGGTGACATGAGGTATAAGGTATATATAATATGAAGATTTTCTTATTTGGATTATCCCTTCGATGTATAAATCTCATAAATTCGTCAACCGAGCTCATACAACTGTTTTGCCACATCTGCTTATAACACATTACTTGATGCCTTATTTAATGCTCGTGTGTGTATGCTCACAACACTATTTTTAATACATGCTTTTCTGAGTCAATTTTATCGATACATGTGTGTTCTCTTGTGTATGGCACTTGACACTCATTTCCGTTGGGTAGCTTTCTGACTCCCCTGGACCTACTTGTTCAGATCCTATAGATTGGACTGAAGTGGATTCTTTCGTCGAGGATCGAGCTTATCGTGCGGAGCAGGCTAACTAGTTGTAGCTTCTCACTGTGTAGTTCCTCTTAAACAGCTCACGGGATTTCTCTTATAGCTCGTGAGCATCATTTTGTATTGTTCATACGTGTATATCATATTTTGCTACTCTGGGTGATATAATATACCTGTAATATTATATCACGTCTCGTGATAACTTTGTAATTGTACTCTCTGTGCTAGAATATATAATATACCACATACTTCTGTACTCTGATTTCTAGATGTACTGATGTTACGTATATATGTGAGGGTACATTTGTCCTGTGTATATACGTCGCAGTAATGTCTCCATACACGCGGGATCGAGCTGCTACAGAAACTGTTTGAACGATGGACAATTTACTAAGTGCTTGTAGCAATTTTACTTTTGATTCAAATATATCACCAACTTTCAAATCATCCGTAGCATTGGCTAGGGCATCATCGGGTGTGTTCATCATTGATATTCTCTACAACAATCATATCAATCCAGTCATCACTTTCAAACTCATCAGGATACGGATCTTGGAGCTCAACATACTCATTGATGCATTGTCAACCCACTTCGTACTGTTGGGATTTAGGTTGAACAAATAGTCCCACATCGGCTAGACGTGGGGATGGTCTTGAGTTTATAAGGATTTAGGCAACTCCAGCTAACAGACTAGTCTTTTGGGATGGTGCCCTGAATCCTTCAAGTGGTATCAGAGTCATGTCCCGAATTTAGTCGTGTGTGTGGGTGGATGTTCACGATTTAGACCCCCCAATGGCGCAAAGGCGCAATGGGCCTGTCCACTCCACTGGCGCAAAAAGGCGCATAGGCCCCTGTAAAGCTAATGTTGGGCTCTCGAGAAATTTGGCAGTGGTGCTCCTTGGC
>JAVJIF010017790.1:0-121217 GCA_038442645.1 Agave tequilana | reverse complement strand
GGACGAAAAGGATCCCCTTCGAGTCTGTATACGTGTGTGGTTTGGTACATCATGTCTTAAATCAATCAGCTTTTGGGGTCAGCAGATTGTTTTGTGTGCAAAGATCTAACCACTGGAACTTCAGAATGATAAGAAGACCCTGAAGACAGCGGCTGGAAGTTGGTGTTCCCGACAAACCAGTATAGTACCCATTTCAGATTGCATAGTGTGTATTTCAGGGCCTTCGTCCAGTTCTCCTGCTTATTGAAACTCTGAGTGATGGTGTAGTTCTCCACTTTATCATTCTCGATCCTGTCAGCCAAAATTCTACTCGTTAGAAATCACTAAAATTAGCATAGAACATCAATAAAGATAGAATCCAGCTGCTGGAGGCAATGTATCCACTACATTATTCTGCTGAATGGTTAAAGTTCATGGAAAAATTGACTCCCCACAGCTTGGAAACAGGGGGTGTAGGACAAAAGAAGAGGAAAAGAGGAGAGGAAGTCCAGTCCTACTTGATGAGCCATGAGAAAAATGTTTAACAATGATTATACCAAAGACCTCAAAGTTACGAATCATTAAAGAAAGATAAAAAAAAGAAACTCGTAGGAACACACAGTAAAATGTGAGACCAGAGCTGGAAGTAAGCCTAGCAAAGTTTTGAAGAAACAGCTCAACTTCATTTCTGAGAAACATACAGATCACAGACGTAAAGGATGCTTGGAACTAATTAGGGACTAGTTTTCTTTTCATGTTTGGTAAATTTAAATGACAGTTGACATTACAATTCAAGGATGTCACAAGTATCGTTCAAAACAGAAGCAAAAAACAAGTGATATTTTGGAAGCTGCTTACTTGATATAATCATTCTACAGGGCAACAAACATTACCCAAGGAAGAGCAATAAGAACAGATGAGATCTAATAAAGGAAGTATCTAATTCATGTCTAATTTTATTCGTATAATCATGTGTCAACTGGTCATACAGCACGACGTCTAGCCAATTATGAAACAGTCACGCAGTCCAACTACAGCTTGTTCACCTTTGACACCTGTTCACAACAAGCCAGAAAGAAAACTTTGATTCTCAAGCCAATAACAGCACATGGTCATGAATGAGACTCTCTGTTATTGTTCCTTTCTTTTCTTACTAAGGTTGCTCAAGAATAGAGGTAAAGAAAATAAAACCGATGCAACTGATGCAAGATTTAGTCTCTACAAAGGGACCATACCAACAGGCTGAACGATTCAAATGCTCAAGTGGCAAAAGGATGCTCAACAAACTTTTAAGTTTTTAAGAGTAAGCGTGGACTGTGTGGGGGTTGGGGGTTGGGTCGGTAGTTTGAATCTTGGTTATCCATAACTGGGTCTGGTCATTAAATAGTAGTTGGAAGCAACTAAAATTATTAACACATCAACCAACAAGCTATGCGCATACTATAATACAGTTAGATGTACTATGGTAGGACAAGGCAGAGGGACAACTTTCCAGAAAGTTGGATATCGTACAAGGACATGGGCAGACATAGATATTACATCGAAGGGTTTTCAGCACATGTCTCCTTTAGGTTTTCCTTTTTTCCCTTCTATATTACATATATCTCCATGATACTCCCTCAGTTAATAACCTAACAGTGTGAGTAAAATATATTTATTGACAAAACCTTTGGGTCATGATTGGGAACTCAGCCGCCTAAGCAAACAGTGTATTTCCATTGATAAGTAAGAACTCAAAACCTTACGAAACAGGACATCTCTAGCACACCAATCTGAGTTTGATCTCAGAGGCAAGGACCGACTGTTTTGGCTAGGTTGGAGGTTTTCTTTCGGTAACAAGGCTGTACTCAAGAATTTGTTGCGCCTGTTTCATTCTCTGTCGAAGCTCTCGTTGATGTCCTACCGTGCACTAAACAAGATTGAGAGATTGCTTGAGGCGACTAGATCCTGCCCCTGTGCTATTCGACACTCAAAAGTCCCATCTCACCTGCTCCATTGCTCCTACACTCTGTGAATTTGGATGTATCTCATTTTTCCTATAGCATGATCACATGAATGATGTGTGTTTAAGTGTTGAGAAGTAGCTAATGGAGAAGAGACATAAGTGAGTAGGTGAGAATTACTTAAAAGGGAGGGAGTCCACGATAAAATGGGGAACTGGAAAGCTTGGCGGACAAGATTTTTGGAAAGCTCAGTGCAGGAGATTTTTGAGCAAGTCCAAAGCTTCATCTGTTATTGCTCAAGCAATGACAAGTTTTCTATGCCCACATGGGCTCTAGATAATGTCTATAAGCACAAAGGAAGGGCAAAAGAAGCTCGAGGCAAAGATCTTGCAAGTTAACGTGGATGGTAGTGTCAAGGATTGAGAGATCGGATTAGCTGCTGCTGCTGGGTGAGACTATTGGAGTGGGTCTTTGGAGAAAGATTAATTTTTAGGGCTTTATCACATAAAAAATTTGAAGGGAGCGGGAATAATTAAGCTGTGTAGGACTACTAAAGGGTAACTTTGTCAACAGGCATATAAATATTAATTCATGAAATTAAAAAAATTCCCGTTTTCTGTTAACAACAGACTAACGGATGGGTATTTCTGCAAAATTAATTGAAAATGTGAGGGCATATAGGAAATTATCGATAAGA
This sequence comes from Agave tequilana, assembly GCA_038442645.1. Classification (NCBI taxonomy): domain Eukaryota; kingdom Viridiplantae; phylum Streptophyta; class Magnoliopsida; order Asparagales; family Asparagaceae; genus Agave; species Agave tequilana. The sequence continues at coordinate 118,598 of JAVJIF010017790.1, read as the reverse complement.
CAAGGAGATATATGTAATATAGCAAAAACTTAGGGAGATAAATGTTACAGTCCTATATCAAATAATTACATTTCATTTTTAATCTAAAAAAATGAAGCAAACAGTACTAGGCATAAAATCAACATACTCAGTTCTTATAAATCACAAGGTTCCAATTTATCTAAGTCTACCTATTGAAAAAATATTTTAAAAAAATCTAAAAGTACCTAAACAATATTCTAATTAATTTATCAACAAAGAAATCAAAATACGACGAAAATGCAATGATAATTATGGCTCATAATTCAATAATAAATTTCAATTCTTGATATTTGAAATGACATCCATCCCAAACTGAGTAGATGAGAGTATAGACGCCCAAAATATCTTGTCATTTTAGGATGTTCAAAAGTTGTATTCAATGTATTTCGCTGAGGGTTGTACATGCACATCTGACATATCGTACAGATACAGCCCCTTCTGGAAGTATCCATGCTATACAAGCATTTGTCAATCAATAGTGAATGCACTGATGTTATATGGCTGTCATTCAAAATATAAGTTTCCATGCATGTTATTAAAGTCCCTGCCACCGCACAAAATCTCCAAAGTTGCGGTGAGAGTCGAGGGTAACATATTTATATTCTCACATGTCTGCACAGGTCGAGCGCTGTTTTTATGGGCCGGGAACCTGAGCTTTGCACAGTGGTATGCTTGTTTTTTTCTCTTTTAAATCTGTATTTCTAATGCGCATCCAGTGCTAATTGAACCTGAGTTATGTTGGAACTTGATTTTGATGATACATTTGTGAAGCCATTTCATTGGAGCTCTATCTCACAAGCTTATACAAGAGTTCTACATGCTTCTACATGCTCAAGACATCTCAAGGACAATGACTATGGATGTGTATTGTAATGTTTATTAGAATGTTAAAGGCTAAAGCCTTGAGCACACACACATCATAATCCTATTAGTAGATTTGACCCTTCCTATTAGTAAACTTGACCACCTATTAGTAGACTTGACCCTTCCTATTAGTAGACTTGACCACCTATTAGTAGACTTGACCCTTCCTATTAGCAGACTTGACCCTTCTTATTAGTCGACTTGACCCCTCTTGTAGTCGACTAATAGCTTGTCTAGTCGACTTATAAAAGTCTTATAGTCGACTAAGTATTGTCCTGAAAAGATATCAACTTTCTGTTTAGCAGCATTAGTCGACTTATCAATATTACTAGTCGACTAATACAAATTATAGTCGACTTATAAACTCTGCTAGTCGATTAGCTTCAGTTTTCAGAAACTTGTCTTTTGTTTCAATCATGCCCTAGTCGACTTGGCCCCTTTATTAATTGACTAACCCAGTCTAAATTGCCTACCCTAGTCGACAACCCCCAACCCCTAGTCGACTAATGGCAGTTTCTGACTGTTGGACAGTTTCTGTTTTCTGGTGTTTTATCCAACGTTTCAATATTCAAAATTGACTTGATAACTACCCTAACTGACCATAGATTTCAGCTATAAATAGGAATGTTGTCCTAGGCTAAAAACACCAATTCATATTAATAGTTTTCTACTCAAAAACTCTGTTCAAAATTCTGTTCTTCAGAAAACTGTTTCCACTTTCAGTTCTTCATTCAAATTCCTACTCTACAGTGAAGATTCTGAGAGTCCACTTATAAAGCTCTTGTTCACGATCACACACAGATTCAATGCTTATAGGATTGTTTGTAATCACTCAAAGAGGAGTATTGTACAAGAGCGTCTTCGGGTTGAAGAGAAGTTGTATAAGGTGTTGTCGTCTTCTTAGTTTGTAAGAAGAGTTGTATACATTTGGCAAAGGGGATTTATCAAGTGGTATACAAGGTGTTTATTTTGGGTGTACAAAGTCAAAGGTGAAAGGAAATCTCAAGCGAGTGCTTGGGGACTGGATGTAGGTCAAGAAACCGAACCAGGATAAATCACTTGTGTTTGCGTTTGCTTTCTTTTCTGTGATTTAATTTTCTTACTTGCAAGTTCTTTATATTTAACGCTAATATCTTTATTTGAGTGTTGACGTATGTTTTAGATCCTATAATTGGCATCATATCGGGACCAATAAGTTGTTCTGATTATATTAGAATCCATATCAGTGCATCAAAACTCCAAAGTTGTGATGAGGGTTTAAGAGCAATATATTTATATTCTAACACATGTAAAATTAAGAAGTGAAGAACAGAAAATAAAACTAATATCCTATAAGGTGGAGATGCCAACTTGTTCTCATTGCTATAACATGACACAATGACAAACATTTAACGGGATAGCTTCTAAGCAACAACAATCCACTCTGTAGTTAACCGATCCAAACCCCCGTCCAGATGGCCATATCTACACTAGATAATTAGAATCCAGAGAGTGATTGTTGTAGTTGTTTAGGATATCACAAAACACATTATCTCTAAAGTAGCAGACAATGTTAGGTCCATAGTGACAGATATATCAGCCATTGCAGCTGATAGATGTCAGGATATCACGACATAAAATTGCTGTATCAGTATGAAAAATCAGTAGCTCTGTAGCCCTTTTACCACTTGCTTTGAGCAGTCCCCTCTAAAGTGAAATGGTCCCATTAACATCCAGCAAAGCTTCCCTAAACTCAAATCTAGTTGTTAAGAGGTTAAACCTCATATAATTTTTTGTTCTAGCAAGGAACCTCCAATTCTTTTTTATTGCACATGTTAAATTCTGGGTTTATTTAATTGTAAGTTTATTTCTCTCTAGTAAATTCTCTCAATCTCCACTTTGCAAACTCACAATGTTGTGGTTTGGCTCACTTCAAACCCTCTTCCGCCACAGCTGACCACTCTGAAATGTGTTACAAACTTACAATTATAAAAGTCTTTGATAATGGACTACTGCCAGATTAGCATTGGCATTATTCTAAATGATAGTCGATACTATAGTTCAAAGATACCACAAAAATCGTTCGAACTTGAGAGAAAAAAGAAGTGATTTTTGGAGATTACTTAGCTGATATAATCATTCTACAAGGCAACAAATATTACTGATGTAATGCTGGGAATCAGATGGTTCAAATTTACAAGCATTTATTCAGATTTAGAATTTAGATTTGAAAAAGATTTGATGTGATTTAGCAAGATTTAGGATTTATTTGAATTTAGATATGGTTAGATTTGATTGAGATTTAAGAGTTATTTAAATCTAGATTTGATGTTATCAATAATTTACATATTGTCAAAAATCTAAATATCGGATATAGGAAGTATCGGATGAGGGTTTTTCATATCGAATAGCGGATATCCGGGAGATGTCGGGGATACTCGCGCATGTCGGACGTTCATATCGGACACTATATATAATGAAATATTGATGACTAAAAGTTAGTTTAGAGTCATACATATCATTTACCTAATAAAAATGATGTAATATACTTGCAAAGACAGTAAAAAAAAATGTACATTTGCACGCAATCGTGCAATAAATAAGATATTTCATATCGGACGATATATCAAGTGATTTATCGGCCAATATCGGGTGATTTATCTGCCGATATTTCAAATATCGGTCATTTTTGCTGCAAACGGTATGGCGAATGATTTCTCCATATCATATCGACAACAGACAAAAAAGGATATCGGACGATATCTCCGCCGATATTTAAAACAAAGCATATTGTAGGATATATATAGCCATGTATTGAAAAATTGAAAAGTTATTGAATGATTTTGATGAAAATTTGAAAGTTATTCGCTTTGGTATTGATTCTAATCTCATAGATTGAATCATAAGTGGTGAAGCCAAGATCCAAGTTACGATCCGTATCATATCTTTCTTTTTCTTCTTTTGTCTTTCCCAATTCCACAAAATCCCTACCACAAATCCTACGCCCCTCCGTTTCACATCAATTTGAGCTAAAACCTGGTATCAAATTTTTTTCTTCTTCTCTTCTTTAGATAAAAAAGGTTTACTGTAGCAAAAGAAATCCTTAAAATCTCTTTCAAAAATCACCTGATAATTCAAAATCCTCCTTATTCATCTTCATCCTCCACTATTGCAATCCAGCCCCACCAGCCATGTAGTGAAAAATTGAAAAGTTATTGAATGATTTTAATGAAAATTTGAAAGCTATTTGTTTTGGTATTAGTTCTAATCTCATGGATTGAATCATAGGCGGTGAAGTAAAGATCCGGTTGTGATCCACAACATATCTTTCTTCTTTTGTCTTTCCCAATTCCACAAAATCTCCACCACAAATCCTAAGCCCCTCCGTCCCACATCAAGGGCTTAGGGTTTGTGGTGAAATTTTGTGAAATTGGAGAAAACAAAAGAAGAAAAAAGAAAGATATGATCGCGGATCGCAACTCGGATCTTAACTTCACCGCATATGATTCAATTCATGAGATTAGAACTAATACCAAAGCAAATAGCTTTCAAATTTTCGTCAAAATCATTCAATAACTTCTTTTTCTATTACTATTACATGACTATATATAGCCTACAATACGTAGGTCATATGTGCAATTATTGATAACATCAAATCTACTCAAATTTAGCTTTAAATAACTCCTAAATCTCAATCAAATTTAATCATATCTATATTCAAATAAATTCTAAATCTAGACAAATTATATCAAATCTTCTTCAAATCTAAATTCAAATCTAAATTCTAAATTTAAATAAATACTAGTAAATTTGAACCATCTGATTTTCATCATTCTCCCTGTCTTGAAAGCATTCATCTCCAGTGAATGCAGTGATAAATAGCAAGGCAAGCAGAGAGAGAGATCTGGTGGCTGCTGTTGGCGACAGATCTAGTGGCGTCGACTTTGATGATCGGAGGAAGATCGAAGATGATGGGGGCTTGTAGTCGTTGGCATCGCATTGTTGTTGTCGTCGGAGGAAGGGAAGGGCAACGGCGTCGCGGAGAAGGATTTTCGAGGGAGGAACCCGAGGGCAAGGGCTGCCGAAGTGGCGGGGCTGGATTGCGAGGGTGGTCCGGATTGCGAGGGTGGAGGATGAAAATGAACATGAAGGATTTTGAATTATCAGGTGATTTTTGAAAGAGATTTTAAAGATTTCTTTTGTTGCAGTAAACTTTTTTTGATCTAAAGAAGAGAAGAAGAAAAATCTGATACCATGTTTTAGCTCTGGTACCAAATTGATGTGCGACGGAGGGGGCTTAGTATTTGTGGTAGGGATTTTGTGAATTGGGGATGACAAAAGAAGAAAATGAAAGATATGATCGTGGATCGCAACTCGGATCTTGGCTTCATCGCCTATGATTTAATATTAGAACCAATACCAAAGCAAATAGCTTTCAAATTTTCATCAAAATCATTTAATTACTTTTAAATTTTCTACTGCATGGCTATATATAGCCTACAATACATACACCACATGTGCAATTTATTGATAACATCAAATCTAACCAAATCTAAATTTAAATAACTCCTAAATCTCAATCAAATCTAAATCATATTTAGATTCAAATAAATCATAAATCTAGCCAAATCATATCAAATCTAAATTCAAATCTAAATTCTAAATCTAAATAAATACTAGTAAATTTGAACCATCTAATTCCCACCAATTACCCAAGGAAAAGCAAAAAGAATTGATGAGATCTGTCAGAGGAAGTATCTAATTCAGCTATCTAATTTTTTTGTATAATTACGTGTCAACTGGTCATACACAACAGCTAGCCAATTATGAAACAGTCACGTAGTCCAACTATAGCTTGTTCACCTTTGACACCTGCTCACAACATGCAATAGGCATATAAAATACAGTAAAGATACTCAAGCCAATAATAGCACATGGTCACGAATGAGACTCCTTTCTTTCTTATTAAGGTTACTCAAAATTAAAGGTAAGAAAAATAAAACCCACGCAAGATGTACAATTTTAACAAGGGACCTTATACTCAAACATAGAGGTTAAACCCCATATAAATTTTTTGTTCTAGCACGGAACCTCCAATTCTTTTTGATTAAACATGTTAAACTCTGGGTCCATTTAATTGTAAGTTTGTTTCTCTCTCGTAAATTCTCTCAATCTCTTCACTTGCAAACTCACAATTATGGCTTGGCTCACGTCAAACCCTTTTTCACCACATTGCCCATAGTTGACCACTCTGAAATGTGTTAAAATCACATAACCTTCTCTCTCTCGTGTGGGCACTCTACCTATCACTCAATTTCACTGCATATTAGGAGTACGAGTTGGTTGAGGCAAGATGTGAACCCAATCCACCTAAAGTGATAATGGACCATTACTAGGTTAGCATTGGGTTTTTCTGAATCAGGGACGACACATTAAAAATCATGAAAATCATGAACCAGGTTTGAATTTAGGTCGACTCAAGATTTATATTAGCCAAACCAAAACCAGACCTCTTGAAATGGGATGCGACATAAAATTAGGGCCAAATTGTGTTTATAAACAGAAGTGGGACACCCCATGGATACTCTAATTATCCAAACCATATATCATAATTGTCACTAAGAACATCCATGGACGAGAATTGACTCAATTGAGGGATCATAAAACCAAAAAACTTATCAACCATGAACCAAGTAGTTACAAAGAATGTATTTTAGTACAAACTGACTCCTTGTGCCTCCCGTCTATTGGTTATTTTTGGGCACGGAGTTCATCAAAATGGTATCTACTATCCATGGGATATGCGGTGGCGATTTTCTAACACGGTTGATCGAACGGTCGATCTCGCACCGCGGAGAATAAGGGTAAATGCAAGATAAAAATGCGGTGGTGATTTTCTGACACGGTTGATCGGTCAATCTTGCACCACAAGGAATAAGAATAAATACAGAGATACGAGAACAGAGAAAAGGCGAAGATATAGGATTTTAAGTGAAAATCCAATCTGAAAAAAATCACAGGAGGAGAGAATTTACTATTTTCAAGAAGTTACAGTGAACGCAACAAAGCTAATACTCTATTTACAATCTCTGATTTTGATACGGCTTTGCTTGAAGTAGCTTGGAATAGGTTCTCTTTAGGATTCTATTGGCCTTCAGGATTCCAATCCCCCTCCTTTTTCTTAGTCCAGGTCTCAGTGTATAAATACCCTGAGAGTTATAATTGGTGGTGCGAATCATGCAGATTTCTGTAACTACATGATTGCCACGTTGGAATTTCTTCGTAACAGCTCAAATTACGCTCTTGATTGTTGAGAGATATTTCTACTTTTTTCTGTAACCGTTCGCGCCGGAGTAAGGGCCATTGCAACGCTCAAAACGTGGAATGACTAGTGGCGTAATTGATTCCGTGACTTAAGAGAATCATGCCTACTGAGCTAAAGGCGATGATCTGAAGTCGGTCGATGTAGTTGCCTTGCTCAGAGTGGGAAGAATCGACCTCAGGAATCAAACTCGAGGTGACAGTAGAGTCCTCTTAAGGAGAGGTGACCTTGGGAACAGTTGAGTGGTGCTCGGGACTGTGCTCGAAATATAAGAGACATCGGGGCGGTGGAATCCTCAAAAGGAGGAGTGACCACCGAACTGTTGGATGGCGCCTCGAGAAGATACCCTGCTGGCAGGTCTTGTCGTCTGTCTCGGGAGGTTCTGACAAGATGTGACACGTGTCTTGATCTTGGGATAGGTCAAAATCTGGCCACTACAGATGCCCCATCCGCTTCCTTCTTCCTCGAGTTCTAGAGGAAAAAGTAAAGCATATTAACCTCTCCTCTGGCTTGGGAAGTCAAAGCATCCTTTGTAGAGATGTGCTCAAGATGACTTTCTTGTTTTGAGCCTTTTTTAGAAGTTGAAGCAGATGATGACAGTTGGCAAATCACGTCATAATGACTGAGATCGTGTAGCAAAGGCGGAACATATTTGGCTGATTTGACATGCCGAAAAATCTGATATTTGAACCAACTCTTATGAGGTGGTTTGGAGATTTGAATAAGAGGCGATTTGATTCCCTCATCCATAAATAGAGTGGATCCTGAAAGAAATCTGCCCATCTTCTCAAGAGCTTCTTACCCGCAAACTTCTTGCTCTAGTGGATAGCGATGTCGCTCTTCTTCTTTATCTGATGGAGGAAGGAAAGGGGGATGAGATGGTGGAGACGGTTGGCACCTCTCCTGGTGGTGGATGTGGCAGGAGGGGTGAATGTCCAAGATGATAGCAGAGATAGATCTGATTCCATCGCTGTCTTCCGCATCTTGCAATCTTATCTTCACTTTTGGCTAAATCCTGTGTTCCTCACTCTTGGAGACTTTTCTCTTAAGGCGGGGCATAGGAAGGAAGCACGTGAAGACATCCTGGGATGCCACCGGTGAGGCGATCCTCCTTCGCGAGCTCTGATCTCTTGCTCAGGATGAACAGTCAGTGATGTGATACCATCACTGTCTTGCATGCCTGCAGGAGTTTGTTTGGCTGTCTTCGAGGCGTGCTCTAGTTGGGGAGGCTGTGGAGGTTCATCATCTAGATATTCTCCCATTTTTGTGAAGGAACCTCCCTGGGCTTCTCTCGGGGACTGTGAACGGTGGTGTGAGCAATAGCATTGCGTCGGCATAAAGCGTTCCCTGACGGTGGATCTTTATTTGCTTCAGCATCGGGAGCTTGGTTGGCTAAGTCTGAACGAGCATGAACAGGTTATCTGCATTTTCCTTCAAAAAGCAAATTAAACATGTGATAGATTTTGTATCTCTTATTAGATGTAACCAAGTTTGTATTTAGATGGATGTAATCGAAACTAGTAATAAAAGTAGTAATTTTTGAAATGAAAGAGTTGTTTGATCTTGCCTGGTTTGTTTTGTCACTACTTTTGTTTGGAATTGAATGTCTGCTCGGAGAGATTGCTTTGACTCCGAGATGTTTGGAACTGGCTTAGCTTGTAGTTCCGAAGTGAGTGTTTGTCCCACAATAATACCCACAAGTTTTTGCCTCTGAGTGGGGAAAATCCCAACTACGGAGTTAGGTTCACATTTGCTTCCGAGTGGGAGAAATCCCACATATGGAGCTGCGAAGCCAGGCCTCTAGGAGGGAGAAATCCCTGCAGCAGAATCCCGTCTCCGAGTGGGGAAAATACCGCAGCGGAGTGTCTTGGCGGGATATAGGAGAGTCTATCACCGATCCCGAGTGGGGGAAATCCCATCTCGACGCGCATTGGAGGTAGGTTGGATGAACATACAAGCACATAATGGACGTTAAATAAAATATTCAATGAGAACGCAGGCAAAACTGGTTCTATGGGCTTAGCACATGATTCATGAGACTAGTACGTTAAGGAGATAACCCAAACAAGAAAACCTTCATAGACATACCTTATATCTCATAGAACCATTAACCAAGCACATAAAACCTGAGTTATCCTAAACTGATCAAGCACATTTAAACTTTGAAATCATACCTGGAGCTTTTCTTCTCGGGAAGATGTTTGTGAAGCATCCTTGGGAGGATAATTGGACTTATGAGTTATGATCATACAAGAACGATACATTGACGGGATAATCCAAATAAGGAAACCCTCGTAGACATACCTTATTTCATGTATAGCCATAGTCATGTTGGACCTGCAAAAAATTGGTCTGAAGTAAAAAAATCCTATTGACAGATTGGATGTGTCTGTCCCGGATAGGGGCCCCTACCTAGCGACTATCCGGTACCTCCAACGTGGGAGTAAACCCATCAGCGGAGTTGTCCTCTCGTATGGAGAATATCCCATCAACGGAGCTCTCTCGGGTGGGGGCACATCCCGTCATTAAAATATGGAAGGAACCGGATAGAGGGAAACTACTGGGAGGTCATCCGCCCATAGGTTCAGATGAGAGGACCCCGTAAGCTAGTGTCAATGTTCCGAGTGAGGGTACATCCCATCAGCGGATCAGACTTGGGCTCTGAGGGGGAAATCCCTCTGAAGAGTGGGAGACTCCGAGTGGGGGCACATCCCACCACGGAGGTTTCAACTCCCGTAAGACAACCGAGGCCCGTAGGCATGTCTGCGTTGACACTTTCGAGTGGGAGAAATCCCATTGCGGAGTGTACAGACATGATCCTCCGAATGAGGCCACATCCCATCATCAGAGGAATCGTTTTTCCACCTCTGAGTGGGAAAATTCCATCATTGGGGCATGTGGATGGATTGATGTTGCAACTGGCTCCGAGGGGGGTAATCCCATCAGCGGGGGTTCTCTTAGCCACCTTTGTGGGGAAAATCCCATCAACGAGGCGTATGGATGGATGGATGTTGCAGCCACCTCCGAGTGAGGAAAATCCCATCAGCGGGGGGTTCTCTTGACCGCCTCCGAGTAGGGAAAATCCCATTAACGTGGCGTGTGAAGGATGGATGCACTACAAAATGTTAAGAACACAGAATAGTACTTTATTCAAATAATACAATACATAGGGCTAGAATTGGAAAAATATACACTGTCTGAAAGGAGTCTGGAATCAAGTCGATCATTTTGTACTGGGCAATCAGATTCTGCTCTGTGTAAGATGTGTGTTTGGCTGTCAGGAAATCTCCTCGAGAGTGAGGACGTACTCCTAGCAATGTTGGATAAGTTCCTCTATGTACATTCGGAGGGCCCAACAGTGGATGGTTGTGTCCCTTACACTCGTGGTAGGAGCAATATTCCTCCGACCCGGAGAGCGAGGGATTGTACTCGACTGGTTTCGAACATCTGACCCACGATTGATCTTTGAAGGTGTTAAACACCTCGTTGATCAGGAGCTTCAACGGAGTGAAGTGTTCCATTGGCATGTAGCTTCGGAGCGGGCTTGGCGGGAGGATAGAGAGTCTACTTCTTGTAAGGAGGTTGTCCCCGAGGCCGGTCTGGAGCGTGATCGGAAGCTTCGCGGGTAGACTTCGACTTCCCTCCATCATCGTTGGGTTTCGCGGAATAATTGGAGGAAGCCTTCATTGTCTCTTCTAATTGGGTGTAAGGTTAGGCACAGGAGAGGACCTCACTCATCTTGACGACATTATGCTTCAGAAGATGCTTGTACAGGGGATGGGTGATAACCCGCTGATGAATGCGAGCGTAGGACCTCACCGCAGTTGGAAACTCTGACCAGCTAGCTTTGGAATAAACTGATGTAAACTTGAGGCTATCTTCTAGCCTCATCTTGACAGAGAGAAGGTGGTGGCTGCTTCTCTTGGATTCTTAGCGAGAGGCATAATGCGCGAGGAATGTCCCGGTATCCTCCGAGAAGTTGAGAGAGCGCGGTGGCAGAGAGTAGAACTATTTTGATGTCGCACCCTTCAAGCTGGAAGGAAGGTGAGGCACATGACCGGATTATTGCGAGAATAGAGCATCATTTTGTCTTGAAAGTGGCGGATGTGTTGAACAGGAACGCTCGCTCCAGTGTAGCTGTCGAATGTGGGAGTTGGGAATTTCCTTGAAAATTCACTCTCTTGGATCTCTTTAGAGAGAGGAGAGTCATGGAGACGGGTAGTCGAGATCAGGTGTTGAGGCAGATTGGCCACCATGATTTGCCTCTGGATCAGCTCGTTGAGGTCATGAAGACTTGGGATCTTATGCTCTCGGGATAGCCTTCTGCTCGAGTGGTGTTGTTCTGAAGGGTTGCGACTTGAGTTTGGAGCTGTTGGTTGACTTGCTTCAGTTCCTCTTGCTCACGGAAGATGTTCTCGCAATAGAGCACCATCTGTTTTCGCTCACGATTGGATTGTTGATGTTATTCCTTCATTTGCACTTTTATCTCGTAGAGCATCTAAAAGAGTTGGTCTTCTTATAGTTGAGATGATCAGATATTGGCGGAAGGTTCTGACGGTGAGATGGAGTGCAACACGTGATTGATTGCTGGTTAGTCGGGAAGTCGTGCCCAGTGGTCACAATGGCTTTGCCTTTGGAGATTGCGTTGTCAACAATTTGCTTTCATGGGGCTATTGTCGATATTGAAGAGGTTTTTCGAGGAAGGTTGTGGGGTGAGGTATTGAGTGTAGGGACTCAGTACTCAACAAAAGCACCAAAATGCGGTGGCGACTTTCCGACTCGGTTGATTGAGCGATCAATCCCGCAGCGCTGGTAATAAGGGTAAATGCAGAGATAAAATGGTGGCGATTTTCCAACATGGTTGATCGAGCGATAAATCTCGCACCGCGAGGAATAAAGGTAAATGCAGAGATACGTGAACAGGAAAAAAAGGTGAAGGCACATGATTTTAGGTGAAAACCCAATTTGGAAAAAACCAAGAGGGAGGGAGAAAACTCATTATTTTCAAGAGATTACAGTAAACTCAATAGAGCTAATACTCTGTTTACAATCTCTAATTTTGATACGGCTTTTGCTTGAAGTGGCTTGAAATGGATTGTCTCTTTAGCATTCTATTAGCCTTCAGGATTTCAATCCCCCTTTTCCTTTTGCTTGAAGTGGCTTGGAATGGATTATCTCTTTATTATGAACCTTGCAAAACAAGTGATAGAAATTGAATCATCAAGGAGAAGTGACTACACAAAGGAAGAAAAAGGAAAAACCCTCTCGAGGTTTGAGGTAATCTACGAAAAAAATCTCTTGTTTGGTCTTATTTCTGCATAAAGCACTGTTCTATATAATATGGCCTCAAGAAATAGAACATCATGGCATCAAGATCTGCAAAGCTTAATGAAAAAAAAAAACACAAGCAACATGGAGAAATCAAACAGCATGATCAACTTTGTAGAACAAGTTGATAAAACAAACACATACTGTATAGGAATGAATAATCTATGGTGCTTGCAAAATGCCAGGCATCAATTTTATGATGAGTTGATCAATAAGAGTTAAAAACTCACTTGTAAGGAAGTTTGAAACATTTCTCTGGTGGTACATTGTTTTCTTGATCTCACAAACTCAGAGAACTCTTTGAGGCATGTCAGAAACAATGTCATTGCTTTGTCATAGGAAGTGCTCCAAAACATACTTACTGGGCCAAATCTGCATTCAGAAGGATAGACATATATATGATCCAGAAGGCATCAAATTCTATTTACGTCATTATGACAGGTAAGAGGACATCATGATTCATGAAAACACATGAAGCACAGACTGCCATTCAATCTTTGAAAGATCAAAACAGAACTAGGCCTAAGATGATTGGTGAGTTTCACAATATATTGTAGCAACATGGCACTTTTTGCAGTACCCATTGTTGGGGATCTGTGAAGTGTGGAATTGTAACCGCTAACATATTCAGATTAATGCATGCAAGATTATTAAAGCAACATAATAACGGGAGAGCAGAGAGATATTCCCAGTAACAGTGAGGGTATAAGAGAGAAAAAACCCATTCACAAGAGTAATTAGCCTTCTATCTAACCAGATACAGGGTGTTAAATTGGCCGCAAGGGGGTGTGTTGGTGTTGTTCGTGACGGTGGTGTGTGCGTGCGTGCGTTTTTTTTTTTTTATGGGGTTTTTTTGTTTAGGGTTAATTGGCTGCAGGTGGATGTATCGCTTTCAATGGGCTGAAAATTCATGCGTCAGAACCATGTCAACCTTAAGAAAATCTAGACATTGTATGACAGGCATGAGAAAGACATGTCTTGCTTAAATAAACATAAAACGGAACCTTTTGACATAGGTAGTATAATACTTTAACACAACTTAAATACCTCCCAAATACGTGATGGGCATCACAGGCTGGTATTAGGTCGGACGTTAGCTAGGACTTTATGATATCTTTCTTTGATTTTAGATTAGAATCTATTGGTTTTAATCATTAAGGTTTATTTTTTGGTCATTTCTACCTTTCACCAAGCATGACCTCTTTGCAAATCACTAGGTATTTTTGGGTTAATCTGTTGTGTCTGCGTGTGTGCATGTAGTGTATGGGGTGCATGCCGGTGTGGGTCCGTGGTGTGTATGCATGTGCCTATGTATGTGCATGCGCATATGCATGCATGTTTGCCTGTGTGTAGGCATGTGCAAGTGAGGGTGCAAGTGCGTGGGGGGTGTGCATGTGTTGGCGCACACATCTGTGTGCATAGGCACATGTGTGTGTGTGTGGCCATGTCATATCCTACTCTTAAAGATTTGCAGTGTGACCGTATGTGACATGACATGCTGTGTCCCATGTCAGTGTTAGTGCTTCCAACTAATCACTAATCAACCGATTAGCAATGTTGTATGGATAAGCATGCTCTGCAATCGGTGATTGCTAATAACATTGCAAAGCTTGTTAATAAGCTCAATAGCATGCATCCATATGCATGTGCATGTGTCTATACATGCACATCTGTATGTGTTGTCGTGGAATCTAAGCCCAGCATATGCAATGTGAAACAAGCAAATCAGAGTACAAATAGAACACTTACAGTTCATATGTATTGTTGTTGCTGTCCATTATACATGGATAACTTCCCATTGGAAAAATCTTGATGCGATATCTGATGGGAAAGTTAGGATTTTCTCCAAAGGCATCTTTAATCAATATTATCCTCATTATGGAGTTGGAAAATGCAAGATGATGAAAGAAAGTTCATGTCAAAGACATAAACCACCAAATCCACAAGCATCTGACACCATATGCATAACAAGAAGTAGCAGAATTAATAAACCCAAGACATGGAAGCACATATCTGCTTCCTTCCGTAAGTCAACAAGTTATTCACTCACAAGCACAAAACTGTAATTATTTTACCAGCAATTTGCTCCCAAAATGATTTATATAGGTTAAAGAAATTGCATGTCTTGTCTTCACTAGTACCCTATAAAGAACAAATAAACCGTCAAGAGGTCTTGTCTGTAAATATTAACATTTTCTTTGGAGTTATTTGTAAGGTTCCCTGCATTCAAGAGCCGCATATGGCATACTGCAGTGTAGCACACATATGGGATGGCTCCTAAATGATGAAATAATTCCCCAAAAAACTCAATTTTTTCGGAAAACATTTGTTGTTGTTGTTGTTGTTGTTGTTGTTGTTGTGTGTGTGTGTGTGTTTTTTTTCTTTTTCTTTTTCTTTTTTCTTTTTTTTTGTTGGGTGGGGGGGGGGGGGGGGGGGGGGGTAGCTGGTGTGACATTTTTATCGATACTTGAAATTCAAATGTGGAGGAACTATAACAGTTAAGTTAATACTTACTAGAACTTTGTTAATACTTATAAAACCATAAAATCCAAGAAAGTCACATAGTAATCATGACAATGAGGAGTTGTGTTAACCACTAAGTTATTACTTAATAAAATGTGCGTACGACTAAGGTAATAACAATTACCAAGTAAGAAAACAAATAACTAGTAACCAATAATAACAATAGGCAACATGTTTACATAAATAAGAATACAAAGGAAAAAGAGGAAGAAGATGAACATGAATGAAGGTGCAAAATAAAGTTACTCAATATGAAAGAAAGTAAATGAACTTTTTAAAAATAAACGCCTTAAGTCAAACTGTATCAAAAATGTCCCATGGCTCAAAGTCGCGGTCTCGGCCGCTGACTCGATAAACACTGAGATGGATCGTTCGCAGCGACTCGGATCGATCTCGGGCGATACGTGCAAAACGCTAAAATTCTGAAAAAATCACGACAAAACGTAAAAAAAAATGTATCCTCAAAATTTATGTATCACATGTTCAAAACAAATTTGTTTTGAGGGGGTAATTAGGGAAATATGTATTTGGAGGTAAATTTAGAAATATGAAAATTTTGAGATAAATATGAAAAAAACCAAAAAGAAAAGAAAAGGATAAGGGGGGAGGGTGCCCTCTCAGCTGAACTCGATCTCTCCTCCCTCCCTCACCCAATCTCTCTCCCTCTCTCTCAGCCTCTCCTCTCACTCAGCCTCTCCATTTCAATCACTCTCTCCCTCAGCCTCTCCCCCCTCTCCCCTTCTCACTCACCCTCTTTCCCCTCTGTCTCTCCCCTTCTCCCCCTCTCTCCCATCTCATTCGAGAGAGAGATTTTGGACAGAGAGGGAGAGAGAAGGAGAGGAAAAGGGAGGGAAAGAGACAGAGGAGAGGGCAGCGACGATGGAGGCGGACGGCGACGGCAGGCGAGCCCTAGATCAGGTATGTCTGCATTTTTTTAACTCAACTCAGCTAAGATTCGACAACAACTCGACCGAATCAGCCGAGTCACTCTGAGTCGGACCGTGACTCGGCCGAGTTGACTCCGAGTCTTGGTCGACTCGGTCGATTCTGAGCTGGCTCCCTCGAACTGAGTCTCGGACTCGGCCTGGCACCCTCCGACTCGGCCGAGTTGTATCCGACTCGGCCGAGTCTTCAAACACTGAAATGTCCTCAGCATGCCAAAGAATTGGTCAGAAAAGAGAGGAGTAAGTTTAAAGGGTTGGTGTTTGGGTGAGGATGAGCGGTCTTTTTTTTTTGTTTTAAGTGTGTGGTGTGTGTGGGCATGCATGCACTGGTGTTTGAGGGTGCAGGGAACGAGCATGGTGTTTAATGGGTCAAGTTTCTAATGTAGACCCGCCCTCATATGCAGTATAGGCCTCATATACAACTGCAGATCTTTATGTGTGTTTGCGACTGTTTATGCAACCAGACCATATTATAGGCTGCATATGGTTTATAATATGCAGAAGGGGCTGTATACATTTCTTTTATAAAAAATACATATAATGTTTAACTTCAGAAAGGTATGAACACATACATATTTCTAGGGGACACATACATGAACTTTCCATTGCAAGCTTTTTCTTTTCAGTAGGATAAGCTGTCTGTGGATCGTAATCTACCAAGCATCTTAGAAATGTATGAGAAAGCACGAAACCTTTAACTTCAACTTTCAATCCTGAGACTGTTTATCTACTCAGCATTGACACACAGTCTAACCCTTTCCAGGTCCTCATCTTCGTGAGGATAAAAACAAGGAGGTAGAAAATATCTGCAAGTTATAAGTAGCATAAGTGGAATTTTATCTCCAAGACAAAATGATAGGAGTGAAAGGATACGGAAATTTCGGCCAAAAATATTGAGCCATTGTGTGAAGAAGCAAACATGCCTGACCCCAAGCAGCATTGATTTCATCCCACTCAACCTGAAAAATTCAAATTCCTGTCAACCAAATATGTGATAGACATACAGATGATGGAGTGTTTCAAGTAAATGAGTATCAATAGAATACTATTGCCGACAACTTTCTTAAAGAACATATGCACTGTAAAGTTGTAAACAATTTCAAAGAGGAAGAAAACAGGCCTAAATAAATCAATGCTAACGCAAACAGAAGTTAAATCAAAATGAATAATAAAAATGGCCCACACTAACACCAGGTAAAAAGTACAAAGATATATAATTTTTTGAATAGTATGATCTATTTATGTTTACCGGTATCTTGGGAAGACGACCAAGCCTAAAATTGTTAGTGGTTCCAAATTCCCCATCATGCCAAATAAAGAAGGCATCATTCAGCACATTGGTGCGCTTCAGAAGTTCCAAATGTGCTTGGGAGACTTCTATTTTTGCCAAAATTGCATCCCTTTCTTCCTGCCAATCAAATGGTAACCGGTTTGATTAGTTCGTCGCATGGAAGTGAAAGAGCATAAATAATGAATCTTCATCACTAATCAAAGAAGAGGTGCTGATGAACATTCTATTGCAATCATCAAAATTTATTGCTTCCCTCATGTTAATAGAAGAGCCAAATAGGCTGTTAAAGGAAACGTCCAGCAACAAATTCATGTGGTATCATAAATCACATTTGTCAAATAACCATTTCATCCAAAAGCCTAAGGATCAGGTTATTGGATAAGAATGTATATCTAACAAACTTAATAATCCCCCTCATCTGCTCCTTTGATCATGTGAAAAGGCCTCCATCCTACACATGCTCTTGGTGAAGTGGTACTTGAGATTGGTATAGTCAAGGTCCTAGTGAATGTGGTGGTGGATAAGCGAGGGAAATAAAGGAGGAAAAGAAACAAAGGATAGATTTGGCATCACACCACAATTAAGATGGCCCCACACACAAAGATCTCCATCAAGGAGAAATAATTCGAGAAAAAATCTTTTTTTTTCAGTCATCAAAATCACCATTGCATAAAAGCTTAAAACTTTTTATAACAATATTGTTGAAGAAGAAAATAATTTCTAAATTTAAAAACTAATCTCAATCTAGAAGAAATATAATCCAATCTTTCAAAAGATTTGATTTAACTTAAACCCTAAGGAAATTGTTTCTAAAACTAATTAGAATTTTAGAAAGAAAGAAAAACTTACATTTTATAAAAAAGGATAGAAAAGTATATAATTATTTTATTATTCTTGCGGGGCATTGTAACTACTATACTAACTAACTAATGCTTTTCTCTTTTCTTGTTTATTCATTCTTGTTAACCTTAACTATGCATTCGTTTTTGAGTTGAGTTTGTGCTACATCAAATCGCCTCTGGTTGGAGAAATCTCGAGTTTGAAAATGAGATAGAATGTGGACAGAATAAATTGGACATTGCACGAGCAGCGAAGAAGTCGACAGACCAAAACACGAAAGTTGGCAGCAAGCAGTCAGTGGGGGATCTGGGAAAACGACGTCAACAGTGTACTAAAAAAAGGTTTAAACGATCGATTAATCGTCCGCTTAAATGTTTTCGGCCTGAACCGAGCAGAACTTGAAGAAAGCGGTCCGATTACTCAGTCAGGTGATTAATTCGCTTAAGCGATGATTAAGCGTCTAATCGGTGATTAACTAGCGTCCGTTTAGACGTTATTCAATCATTTTCTAAATGGATTCGAATTTCGAATCCATTAAGCTAATTGAACTCAAACCCGATCCAATAATTGATGATATAAATTGTCACGTGTTGGAGAATTAGGGCTCGCAAGCCTAATATCCGCATCCTCGATCCTCCTGCGGCAACGACGAAGCTCCCGAATCTCACGAAGAAGCTCTCGATGCTCACTGCGACGAGAGGACAAAGGTCCCGAAGTCCTAATTTTATCTGAAGCTCTCAAAGCTCACGGCGGCGACGATCCTCCTGGGAAATTAGAGCTCCCGAAGCTCGACGACGAAGAAGTTCACAAAGCGTTAATCCTCCTATGGTAAACTCTCCTTTCGACGACGACCTCCCCTTACGGTTGATCCTCCCACTGCGACCTCCCTCTTTGTCGACAAAGATCTCCCCTTGTGATTAGCTCTCTGGTCAGCAGCAAAGCGTCAACGATGACCTTCTCATGCGTCAACGACGACCTTCCCTTGGTTAGCTCTCTCCCCCCTCGCGTGCACGTATTTTGCCCAAGTTCTTACCAATGGTCTTTGTTTCTTTTAATAGGGTGATGAGTGCCTCAAGCGTGGGCAGGATAGAGTTGCATCTAACAGTGAACCAAAGTTGTTGGAAGTATGTTGCTTTTTGAAAGAAATACATATATTTGTTCATTTAAAAAGCATTTTTTAACTATAGTTGTTGGAGGAGGAGGTACATTGATGCACTTCGAACTGATTGTCATTGTTACTTTTAAATTCTTCTTTGTACTAGCAATTTAATTTTTCAAGTTATGTTTACTATATCTTTTATGCTTTTTTTAGAGTTTATAGAACTCATATTTTCATGTTTTAACTATTATCATATTATTATATATTAAAATAATAATAAAACGTGTAATCCGTTTAATCACCGTTTAAACCATTTAAGCATTATGCGCTCCCGGACCGCGCGCACACTGAAACCGCTTTTTAGAACATCGGACGTCAATAACTTGTGGCATTGGGACATAAACAAGAGAGACATCTATCAAAGTCTATATCTTCTCTAGTCAAGATTGTCAATTCAAGGACCAGCTCAATTAATCTGTTTGGCTTTAACTCAATTTCAATTGAATTCAGTGGAAGATTCTTGTCACAATTCAACTCAAAATCTGCATTAAGTTCAAACTTTAACTCGAGATCTCACTCTTGCCCGGACTTGAGTCTCAGTTTAGGCTCAAATTCATGCTCTATTAGAAGAAAATTAGCAATCAATGAGTAAAACTGCTAGAATACTTATGCTTTATCAAAATAAACCATCTCCTTCTTTCTCCTAAACTTTTTTCTTCTTTGGGCAATTTTTTGAATAAATCATATTTTCGAATTTAATTCAAAAAACAAACCTCCCCCAGATTTATTTTTAAAAACTGACCTCCAACAAGCCAGCTCGGCACCACGTAGGCACTGGGCCGTTGCGCCCACCTACGTGGCCTATATTCGTAGCGGGATGAAGCTCTCTCCTTGGTATGGGATTACAAAACCCGGACCAAGAACCCCAGACCAAAAAAAAGACAACACAGTTTTGATTTTTTTAATCTTCATTTCATTTCTTTATAAAATTTCATAGTACATCAAATTGCAAGTAATTAATTACCTAGAGAGCATATACTAATAGCAGTACGCATAGCATGTTACATTTAGTATATACACAAAATTTGGTCCTTAATTGATTCCTAAAAACTGAAGCATTCAACTATCGTGGACACTGCGACCTTGGAGAAAGCAGTGGCGGCGACAAGTGGTTGAGCCTAAGGACCCGACTCAGCTAAACAGGGTACCCCTAAGAGTAGTAACATTAGAATGCTCCTCAACCTCAACACCAGTACTAGCATTAGTTCTAGTTTGGGCTTGAAAAGAATAGCCTTGCTTTTTTCCAGCAGTTTCATGAACTCGGTGGTGCTCATATCAACCAAACTAGATGTTTGTGAGCAAGAGACAAGTAGTGGAAATAGAGAGAATTTTGTGAATGGAGAGAAGCTTGTAGTCAGTTTGTGAGCTCAATTTTAGTTGCCACACTCACACCACCTGATCTATGCATTATTTTGGTACTTTTGACAAAAAAAGCAACTTGAGGATTAATTAATTAGATATTAGAAACATATAAAAGTAATGTCCATGATGTCTGGTCGTAGGCAGCCGCTCTGCTTTGAGGCCGCAATGTCTATTATAGTTGAGTGCTTTAGCCTTAAGAATCAATCAATTAAGGATGACCAGTCTTTATTTTGTGTATCAAATATAACATGATATGTATACTAGCTAGCTACTACTAGTATATACTCTCTAGATGATTAATTATTTACAATTTGACGTACTAATGCTCATGACACTTTGAAAAGAAATAAAATGAAGATTAAAAAAATGAGCTCTCTTTTTTTGATCCGAGGCTACCAAACCCAGACCAAGAAAGAAGCTCAAATTAGGGGTGAACATAGGCCACGTAGATGGGTGCAACGGCCCAACGCCTACGTGGTGTCGAGCTGACTGTCAGAGTATGTTTTTAGAAATAAATTTGGGGGAGGTCTGTTTTTAGAATTAAATTTGAAAATAGGATTTATTCAAAAAAAATTGCCATTCTTTTTCTTCTGTTGCAATCCTCTCCCATAAAACCCTAACCTGAAACTGATCTAACATCCTTTTAATATCTAAACCTTGAAAACCTTCACCTTCTTTTCCACTTTGTCGGTGTTGTTATTGCTGTTTTTTGCTACTTTTTGTTGTTTCTAAACCCAAAACAGCCATAAAACCATAAATAATCCTTACCAAAACCCCTTTTCAACTTAGATCTGAAATTATTTTGCATCAGAACCTTAAAATAGCTCTACCACATCAAAACTGAGCATTTTCTCTTCGGTTAGAATCAAAACAACAACGGAACATATTGCTCTCTTGGTTTGTGGTGATCAAATCTGAAGTAAAGAATTCCAGTGGATGATTAACTTTATAGGATCTTGCCACTGTTTCCTCGTTCAGACCAGAAATGTAAATCGTTGATTAGTGTGTGAGCTCTCACCACCTTAGCTTTGTTCTTCTAATCATTCCTCTTGCTTCTTATCGCAAAGAACTTGAAATTGCTTTAAAGTTTTCTAGAGGATTGTTACAACTTCATGAATTTGCGGCTATTGTGATGTTTAATCTCCTTGTTTGTTTGCATATGCATTATTTTTAGGTTAGAAATTTATTGCATTTTTATATTTATCTATTTAAGCTTTATTAGTTTTCATACATATAAAATTTTCTTGTTTAGGATTAATGGCTACCCTCTAGATTAGCATAAAGTTTTATGCATATGTGCAGTTGTTCGTATTTACATCTAGGTCCCTATAGACCCAGACCCCCATCACCTAGATCCAGACCCCCGTCAATGGACATTAAAGATAAGCCCAAGTATTCTGCCTTTCCAGACAAGTCATGTTTTACACCGTTGTCATGAGCTTCCTCCAGTCTTCTTACAATTTTATGAAAGTTACAAGTCATATTTTCCTCTTGTTCTAAAACATGTTAATGAAATTAAGTCCCCGGTTTAAACCATCCATCTTCTCTTATGATGCAACACAAATTCAACTCATCATAAATGCATGGGTTCAACTAAACGTGAATGCATGGATTAATTTAAGAAATAATTAGTTTTAGAAATGGTTTTCTTGAGCCTTCAGTTAAAGCAAATCTTCTTAAAGATTTGATTAGATTCTTTAAGATTAGGATTAGTTTCTAAATTTCAGAAATTGGTTTTTCTTCTTTAGCAAATCTTTATTGTTATAAAAAGTTTTAAGTCTTTCTTTTATGTAATGAAAATTTTGATGAATGAAAGAAAAAAGTTAGAATTTTTTGAAATTATTTTTTTTGCGATAGAGGCTATGATATTTTTTTGGTGGCATGAGGCCAATCCTAATCGTGGTGTGAGGCACCAGTGATGTGATGAAAATCTATCTTTATTTTGTTTCTTTCTTTATTTCCTCGCCCACCATCATCGCTTGCCTCACACCACCAAAAATATATCACAATCTCCATTGCAAAGAATAATTTCTGAAAATTCTATTTTTTTTATTCATCAAAATCACCATTATATAAAGAAAAGGCTTAAAGTTTTTATAACAATAAAGACTTTCAATTGCTAAAGAAGAAAACCAATTTCTAAAATAGAAACTACCAAATATAAAAGAAACCTAATCAAATATTTCAAAGATCTACTGTAACTTAAGACCTAAGAAAACTCTCTCTAAAATTAGAGTCCCAAAAATAAATAAAAATGTGCCTTTATAATTAAGGCTACAAAAAGTTACCTTCCAAATAAAATAAAATCTTAAAAATAAAAATGTAATATAATAATTTTTCTATTCTTTGTGGTTACTCCAGCTGCTACAATAACTCGTGTTTTTTGTTCCTTGTGTTCCTTTCTTTCTGAATTGAACACATCCATTCATATTTGAGTTCAATTTGCATCGCACATACCTGCACAAAATCAAAATTCTTCATCTAGTGTCCTTAAAAGCAAATTGTAAAGGTCCTTCAACTGAACACTTATTTTAGATGATATTGTTCAACACCTTCGGTGCTTCAATGCGCATGACAATAAAATCTGTAAATTACATTGTTAATCCCCTCAAAAACTCACTAGCCTGTGATGCTCATGCAATAAACTATGTTGCACTCTCACCTCATTCAACCTACTTTAACAACACTTGGGAGCTCAAATACTTCGCATAGCGTTGTATGTTAGAGGCTTATATCTCCAGTAAGCCTTAATAAGAGAATTTCACTTCTAGAGTATAACCCATCATCATATTATCATATTTAGTTCAAACAACATCCTGGGCACTTTCACCTCTAAAATTGGATCCCATTCGCCTGTTTAGCCTTCAGTCATGTCACTCTTGCATACCATGCAAACTATTTTGGATCTTTGATAGGTTAGAAAATTAGAGTTTTACTATCATTCAACAGCTACATTTGTACGAAGGTACGTATGCGCCTAGGTATATATGTAGGTATGACCGTATCTCCGTAGCGCCTATATACATATACACATACATATACATGTGTATGTGTGCAAACATACATACAGCATCTATGCAGAATACATATCTATGTCACATACATATCTATGTCACATGCATACATATAAATACAAAACATTAATAAATCGAACAGGTTCAGGTGCATAGTGCTTCAGTCAGATGAGTTTACAAGAAAACTAAAACCAGCACGTTTTGGATTCAGGCAGGTTCAGAAGTTCCCAAAACCCGCAATTTTTAGGGTTGGGTTTGGATGCATTTAGGTCCACCCCAGCTCAGTGAACACCCCTACTAGTGCAGACTTTAGAGTTGAGAAGAATTTACCTGATGTGAGGTAAGCTGGAATTGGAAGTTGTTGAATTCATGCCAATACCTTAAGAGACAAGACTTAAGTCAGTTTTGTATAAAAGTAATTACAAAGCCATTAAAAGGAGAAATTCAAAAAAAATCCGATAGACAAAATAATCCTTTGAAATGACAGCAAACAGACCTTTAAAAATATCTCTTAGGATTAAATTCATGTAAAATCGTCAAATAAAACTTCATAAGAACAGAAAACCTTATTATTATTACTATGGAAATTCAATGGAGGTCAAAACATCAATGAAAAGTGCCATGTTCAGATACCATATCTGCCTTCACTGGCAAACATGATAAGTATAAACAATCAGCACTACAAACAACATGCTTGAATTGAATAATGTTATTTATGTAAATAGAAAGGAAAACATATTATTGAGTTCCTATGGCAACTTAAAATGGTTTCTGGCTCCATGTCATGGTTCAAAGTCGTAGTTTCGACCGCCGACTTAGCGGGCACTGAGACGCATCGGCCGCGGCGTCTCGGATTGGTCTCAGGCGACACGTGTAAAATGCTATATAGAAAGCTCAAAAAAATCTGAAAAAAATCACAACAAATCTTTCAAAAAAAAAAATGTAGACATCAATATTTATGAATCACATATCCAAAACATATCGCCAACACACTCAACATAAAAAGAGAAAGTGAGACTTAGTGTTTGTAAGTCTCGCAAGTCTCCTTTCTCCCTCTTTCTCTTTCTCTGTCTCACTCCAAAAAAAATAAAAAATTTATCCAACCAAGCCTAATAAGAGAGGAGGATCCCCACCATTCGTTTTGTTATATAGCGCCTTTTCTACCATATAAAAGACTAACACATAATAACTCAATAGATAAGGCTCAAAAGCCCAGAGAGAGACATTTAGAATCAACCAAAGGTATGCTCTTCAAAAATCTCTCTGCCTCGCTCACTCTCTGTCTCACTCACCCGCTCACTCTCTCAATCTCATTCTCTGTCTCACTCATTCTCTGTCTCACTCTCGCACCCGCTCTTACTCTCTCCCCTCTCTTTTTGGGGGCGGACGATGGCAGGTGAGGACGGGTGACGACGTAGATAACGACAGACAATCGGATCTCGCGGGCAAGAGAGATCTCGTGGGCGATGACAATCGGATCTCGCGGACGACGACGATGGATGACAGTCGATGACGCCGAGCAATGGCGATGGATCTCGCAGGCGAGGACCGGATTTCGTGAGCAACGACTACGACGATCAAATCAGGGAAGTTTTTTTTCTTTTTAATTGTCACTCGCAGTACACTAAAACCGACTCGGGGTAGACTCGGCCGAGTCAACCCGAGTCGTATCGGGACTCAACCAATTCGGCCGAGATGGCTCCAAGTCAGTCAAAAAAACGGAGCCTTGGGCGTCTCGGTCTCGTCGCGGCGCACGCCGAGTCGACCGAGTCATCTCTGACTCGGCTGGTACTTCGAACCCTGCTCCATGTGTCCACTGAACAATCGAGAAACTAGATAATCTTTCATGTCGCCACCTCAACAAGAAGTTCCAATATTCATTTCAAATACCAAACCTTAATCAGCTAGTCTTGAGATTTATGAGACTTGCATGTCCAGAACAATTGTCCCAGTGGTCAAAATACTGCTCGTAGTTGACATAAGAAAGAAATTTTTGCAAACATAATAAATCGATGAATACAACAATCTGGAATATGTTGTGCAAAAGTCAGATCATAGACCAGTCTTGGCCGTCTTAACAATAACAACAACAACAACATAAAGCCTTTATTTTAAAAAAATTATATCAGCAATAAACCATCATAGCCATACAGTCTATAATAGATAATTCAAAGGAAAAGGTAAGAGACGCCCACCGTTCCTCTAATTCTTTAAAGACGTTCGATTTTGACTCTAACTCTTGCATTTCAGCTTTAACTTCTGAACATTGCCTTTCTGCTTCTTCAATTGCTGCTTGAAGCCTTCTCTCTTCTTCCTCAATCTATAACAGTAAGTAAATAAAGAGAACCAAAAAAACTACGTCAAAGTGTAGGTATTATAACTGTTGCAAGTTGAGAATAGTAGCCTATAGGACAATACTTTATTTATAGTAAATGTTACCAATATGTAATTAGATGAGATTTGGAATAATTAACTACTTAAATGGTGTACACAGAAGTCTTTGTTCAATACATGATTTGAGCTAACAACCTGCCTTTTATTGGCTGCATTAGAAAGACCACTCATCATCATTGTCAATACATGATTTAAGCAAAAGGCCCGATGAAAGAGTTGATGAAATTTTATAACTGGCTGGCAAATCAATGTCAATCATGCTAAATTGATGTCAAATACCTGGTAAAGAAACTACAACAAGAAAATGGCTCATCATAAAGCCTAGATATCTAATTGGCAAGTACTAGACCTACCTTATTGATCAGACAGTTTAATTCATACAGCAAAATTCAACCTTCTCCAAGGCTAAGAGTCTAGAAGACGGAGAAAGATGATAAATTTGCTATACTCAGATCTAAGGCACATGTAAAGCCAAAGAGAACACCTTAAAATGAAGTACATACATCTCAACTCTAAAGTAGCATCACTCTGCTAAAGTAAAATAAAAAAAGTTTCAATCAAACAGTAAATGAATATAAACAAAAATGAAAGGTATAACAAATGATATTATGTATTGGTGTAGTTTAAAACTTTTAAATTAACATATCTTAAAGAGTACAGTTGAAGTTCAAACTATTCTTTTGTTTCAAACATCATTTAAGAGTAGAACTCCAAATAGGCATATATTCAATAAAATCTTTTAAATAAAATAATACACGGAAATAATATGTTGGTTTCATGTATTCTTCCGAAATAGAAAGGAAACTACCAAGTATAGTGTTTATGACAATATGTGCAGACAATCCGTCTTCCCATACAAACAAATTTGCCTTGCACAGTGCATTACTGCATAGATATTTAAAAAACAGGTTGACCTCAGGAAGTAAGCATGTAATGGGATTAATACTGGATATTGCAAAAAGTAGAAAGAGAGTAACACTGTAATTTCTTCAGTAAAATAGAAAAATGACAATATTTGCTTAGGTTATTGATGAACTGTGTAGTATTCTTTAGAGTGAATGAAATCATAAAAGTTAATATTGCATTCGGAAATGAGACTAATGCAGAACTTCTTGTTTGATGTAAGGTTACTATATATGGAATTAGCATTCAAACATGCACACTCCCTTCCGTGTCTTAAGGAACATGTATATATCAATTAATTTATAGAAGTACACATATAATGATAGCAAATGCAAGATTAAATAAAATTATAAGAAAACTTCTCTATCAAAAAATGATGAAAGTATTATCCCATTATTACTTTCACATTTCAATTGATGTAAAGCCTTTTGACCATCATTTTACTTGGAAGTATAGGCTTGAAGTTGATAAAACAGTCCAGGGATAGACTTCAATGGATGTGATTTCGGCTTCAACAACAACAACTAAGCCATTTGTCCAAGTATTTGGGGTAGACTACATGAACCAAAAGAGAATTACGCCTGATCGGGCACATGGATCAGCTCTCCACTCATTCCTATTGAGCAATATGCCTTCACTAAGACCTTTAGCCTCTATATCTTGTCGTATAACCTCCATCCATGTTTTCTTCGGTCTCCCTGCGCTCTTTTAACTTGCCCTAAATTGATATGCTCTACTCGTCGGACTGGCGCATCTGTAGGTCTACGTCGCACATGACCAAACCATCGTAGGCGGTTTTCTCTCATCTTCTCTTCTATAGAGGCTACACCTATCTTAGTACGAATATCCTCATTTCTTACCTTATCTCTCCGCGTGTTATCACACATCCAACGAAGCATGCGCATCTCTGCTACACTCATCTTCTGCGCATGATGTCTCTTTATAGCCCAACATTCTGTGCCATATAACAAAGCTGGCCTAATAGCAGTCCAATAAAATTTTTCCTTCAGCCATAATGGAATGTTACGATCACATAAAACTCCTGTTGCGCTCTTCCATTTCAACCAGCCGACTTGGATCCTATGGTTGACATCACTATCAATCTCCCCATCCTTTTGGATAATAGAACCCAAGTACTTAAAATGACTGCTCATCGGCTTCCACAAATGAAATTGTGATGCATAAGGAAATAGGCTTTCCTTCTAAAAAAAGAAAGCCAAGTTTTGGGGTTATAGTTAGACTTGGGTATCCTTGGGATGTGTAATTCATTTCGGATGTAAATGGCCAGTGGGTATACAGATTAGACGCTTAAAGAAGAGAAAGTTGTAAAGAGCTCAACTGATTCCGGATGTGCTCCAAGAAAAGTTCCACCAAAAAAAGTACAGCATATGGATTCCCCCTCCCCCCACCCCCCCCCCCCCCACCCCCACCCAAAAAAAATAATAATAATTCCCCCCCCCAACCAATAACTCCACTGCAACTAGATTTACAGACTAGGGTACCTAAAACATGCATTAATCCCACACGATCTTGGAACCTATAGCTCATAAGGAAATTTTGCACTTTGGATCATGATTTTGTCACAAAAAGTTAGATTTATAAAATCACTGGTTCCAAAATAACCAAATCATGTGTAAGGAGTAATTAACAATATAGTAAACATCCATTCTAAAGATAATAGGTTAAGAAAGCGAGAGAGAGAGAAGAAGAATAACAAGATGAAAATAAGAAACTTTATCTTCTCCTGGAGAAAATCAGCATCACTAATAACATTATAAGACTCAAGCTCAGAACGCTGAAGACAAGCTTCATAAGCTTTAATGTCTCTATTGACATCTTCAACCTCTTCATCAAGTTTACCGGACAAAATCCGCATGCATTCCAAACACAGAGGTTGCTCAACCTGCACAATCATCAAAGAACATAAAACTATTAACAATCCCGGTAGCAAATCAGACTCAGATTACATGCTCAAAAAGCTCTAAAATCATGTGCATAAGAGCTCTCAAAGGCTAAGTCAGACCTGAAGTTCACAAATATAAGCTAGCAGCTATTGTCTGGAATTGGATCGAAGTAAAACTAGCATGTTGTGGGATATAACGGCTCTAAAAGAAGCAAATTCACATTCTATTTCGAACCTGTGTTTGGGAAGTGGCAATGTCAAACGCCCGCTTCAAGACTATAATACTTGAGTAGAACCCATCTGTATTTGAGTGCAAATTGCTACTCTGGCTCCCACCAGGAGCTGGTAACTGAGTTCCACCTCCCTCGAAAGCACAGTCACTGTTGTACATAGAAGCGGCAGCTGGGGGCAGCACCACAAATGATTCCTCCATTGCCTTTGAAGACTGGCTACCCACAGACTGTGGGACCCCAGTTCGAGGGCAAGGAGGCACCCCATGACCTTGCGCCTTTTGTTTTGGTAGCACCACAAAAGAATGGTCCATTCGGCTAGATCCCAACACACTTCCTTGGACAGACGCTTGCATCCCTGTGCTCAATCATGGAGGTAAATAAAACAACTTCAAAACAGCAATTTACTTTGATTCGTCATTCATGAAAAAGAAGTTCAATGCATTTATTTACTAAAACAGGAAAGGCTAAATTCCTTGAATTATGAGATTCCCTATTTAAAAAACGGGAAATAGAAGAAGTAAGACTAACCTAATCTTAATCTGATAATACGTCAGCATTAAGATGAGAATAAATTACACAAAAGAAGAAATTGATGCAAGGTAAGTGGTCATGGGGATTAATTCTGGCAACAACCATATTCACCACAAAACTCGCCAAAGTTAGTGAACCTCGATATAAATTTACGTAACAAGACTGAATCTTTTGAGAAGACAAAGAGTACAAAACAACTTGAAGAACGGTAAGAGGAGTACAAACAACTGCAAGCAACAATATGCAACTTTACGTGCATACAGAGAACAACCCAATTCTGCAAATAACTACTTAGTTTCACGCAGAATCAAGAACGCTATCATCTTTACAGGAAAAAGAAAAATTAGGTTCCAAACCTGAATCCCTTAATAATTTGATGCGATTACAGCATGGAAATTGAAGTAATTTCAACAGGAAAGAGAGGACATCGAAACCCGAACTGACCAGATCGTGAGGGATCGTTGAAGAACTTGTCGACATACGATTCAACGCCGTCGACGCAGAGAGAGTGGCGGCAGTTCTGGCACACCCATCGAGGAACATTCGGATCCACCAGAAACGACGCCGCCGACGGCGACGGAGGCTCCGGCCTTTATTGCTGTCTCCGGCCATCAACGTCGTATCTCCCCCCTTCTGCTCGTGTTTCCCGGCTTGACTTTTCGCTTTTAAGCGCGTCTCACGCGTCCTGTTTGTTATCAAATGTATCTCCCAACCGACTCAAAAGATTCACGTAAATAAATAAATTACTTTTCTCGAATTGGGAAAATCGCAGCAGGTTTTTTAGGAGGTGCTATCCAACTGGAATTCTTATGTTAGCTGGGATATTTTGTAAGATTTTATTTTGGAAGTTTTGTTGGATTAGGGTATTTTGCCGGATTTTACTTTTGTGGTGTTCTTAGTTCCTGGAACTGAGATTCAGATGAGACTTTAAAATTTTCAATTTTTGACCCACTATGTATAGTCTCAACCGTCAAATCTCACAAATTTATCTCAAATAAAAAGAAGGCAAGGCTAAAATTTGTGAGTGAGGATATAGGCACCCGCAGATTTGATAAGACACCCACTAAAAATTCGGTGTTCATTCATTTTTGAGTTAATCTCGTAGAAAAGTTCAAGCTATTCCTACTTATTGGTGAAAATTATAATAGCTTATCCCCTCTCCCTCGCTTCCCTCCCCCTCCTCTACGGCGAGCATCCAGGGGGAGGGGAAGGGAGGAGGGGGTCAACGAGGAAGGTAATAGGGGAGGTCGGGCGGAGGGGGACGAGGGCAAGGATAGCGGGGGATGTGCCTAAACCGGCGAGTGGCAGAGGGGAAGGGGGAAGGGGGAGGCTGGAAGGAGGAAGAAGGAAAGAAATAGATAATTTGAGTATTTTTGAAATATTGGGGTTGCCTATATCAAATTATGATGGGTGCCTTGATTGTTGGGTACCTTAATCAAAAGCATCCGCCCCCGTCTTAGCAACCAAAAACCAACCCTCCTCCTAGATCTATATAGTTTTGCTCTCTCTCTCTCTCTCTCTCTCTCTCTTTCTCTCTCTCTCTCTTTCTCAAACCCACCTCTTTTCTCTTCTTTTTTTTTCCTTCTTCTCTTTCTCCCTCTCACCTCCAACTCCATCAACGGTAGTCGGCAACTGCTGCCAGGAGCATCCTGCAATGGCAACAACAAAATTTGAATCCTCTAAACCCTTTTTTCAATTATAGTCGTTCAATGCATCCGAATGACTACGATTATTTAGGAGATGTGTTAAACAAAAAAGGGGACGGAATCTAATAAAAGGAAGTACATGCAGATTTGATCTGCAAATTAATAAGCAAATTGATTGTAAAAAGAAGCTCAATTAAAGTTTATAAATTTCTTGGCACAAAGAATTAATATATAAAAGATTCAAAATTAGAGCTAAATTATGATTGCGATTATTTAAACCCAAAGAAGTGATAAGTAGACCCATTAGTAGCAGACCAGCAAATTAGTAAATATAACTCTCAAATTACCGTAAATACCCTTATATCTACACACAAAATTTAAGTACAAAAGCTCAGTTATACTCCCCAATTAAAATTAATTCCTTCTCTCTATCCCCCCCGTCCAACTTTTATATCGCACGTCCTACATTTGAAGAGGACTTGAAGAAGTGTATGATGAGTTCGAAACAACTGAAAATTCGAGGTAAGGTGGAAGTCTCTTCTTGACAAATATGACCTGAACAAGAGTTCATGGCCGTTGTATTTATACATCATCAGTGAAAGGTGGGTTCCACTGTACCACAAGCATATATTCACTGCAAAAATCGCTGCCACTGCAAGGCCAGAAAGCTTGATAAAGTTCTTTGAGAAGTATTTCAATACAAAGACAACTCTTCATGTCTTTGCTTCTCTCTTGGAACATGCACTGGCAGGCTGGAATGATAGGGAAAGATTAGAAGATCCGGTTACCTGACCAATTTTGAAGACTCCATTAAAGCAAGTTTTAGAAATCTATGCCAGCACAAATGTTACTAAAGATGAAGATGTTGAAACCACATGCACTGTAATGTATGATTCATCTGAAAAGAGAACAAGTTGTAGTTGCTACAAGTTTGAGACTTCTAGCATCTTGTGTAGCCATATGTTAGACTTATTTGGACAGAGTCTAAATTAATTTAGGCCTACACAAGTCTAATTGAATTAATACACCCGTATCTATAAGCCTTTGTTGTTGGACCCAATAAAGAATTGATCAAACTTAATAATTTAGGTCTAAATACGTTTCACTTACACTTATCCATGAGTGTATTTAAATTAAGATGCAGAACTCATTTACATGTGTGGAGCTCGCGTTATTAAGCAAGGTTTAAATCTATGATGAGTGAAACTAGGATCCCTCGATGTCATATATATCATGGGTAGGATGCCCTCTCTACCATCAACTAATTTATTATGACTATCTCTCTTAGAAACCTTTATCTAGAAGAGAACTTGGTGGCTGGAGAGAAAAAATCTCCTCCCTCAACTCTGGCATTCTCGAGATCGTGCAACCTTCGGCATCCCTTTCGTAATGGAATCAGGTATGCCTAAATCCTCTTTCTCTTTGATCTTGATAAAGAAGCTTTTAGTTTATGCATGGATCTTATATGGGATAATTATTAGATCCAAGAATTGGTATCAGAGCCTCCTCTATCGGATCATCGAAATATAAAGTATATTTTTTGATCTCGATCAATAAATATCATGAATACACTTCCCTTTGATTAAATAAATATTTTGTGTGTTCATATATTGAACTAAAAGATTAAAAGAGAAGATTTTATTGAATTTGACATGTATATATTTTTTATGAAATAATTTCTCTGTGTTATTATTTAGAAATTTCTTTCTTGAAATTAAAAAAAAAAGAAGAAGAAAAAAGATGCATGCGCGTGCATGCAAACTTGCAAGCATGTTGCATGCTTGCACCTGCATGCATGTATGTGCTGCATGCATTGGCTGCACGCGTGAGCGCGTGCGTAGGCGGCCACCATAGGCTTGCGGTGGCGGTTTTAAAACGACAAAAAAAAAAAGTCAACTATTATGGGTTTCATAAATTAATTAAGATTATGAGATATTCAGGATTCAGATAATTAGAGATAAATTTTAATATAATAAGAATATCTACTCCTAATTAATCTCATATTAATTTAATTAGGATTACTCAGATTGATTTGGGTTTTAGAATTGAGATAAATTCTAGTCTATTAAGAAAATTTTGACTAGAATTTTAATCGAATAAAGAGACCTAATCTCAATCAATCTCACATTAAGCTAATCGGATTTTGTTCAGGTTATTAAACCCGACCCATTAAGAAAATTCAGACCTTAACCATTGCGAGTCGGGTCTGATCTAGATCCGATAAGCACTGCATACCCGTTTTGCCAATAGAAACTTCAATTAGCCGTTGAGGGCTCATTCGACCTCTGTTTTGGACGTCTAAATAGTCGTTTTGAAGCTCTTGACGAGCACTACAGTATTACAGACACTAGATATGACAAAACAATATTTAGTTAACATAAAAAAGTATTGAAATGTTTGTTTACCATGATTATGTTATATGCTTCCGTTTCATCAATATTTATTATATTGCTTATATTGTTTTACAATGATGAATATTAATGTTACTACAGTAGATAACACACGTATAAAAAATATATACATATTCAAGTTAAAGAATTTATAAAAAAAACCATATTTAATTGCATATATAGTTCATGCGGACAATAACCGGCCCACAGAAAGACTATTATTTGGCTGAATTATGTATGGCGTCGCATACTTGATGTGTGTAATGCAAGTGGGAGAATCTTGGTGTGTGGCAATCGGTCCGAAAGAAGGTTGTCATTATGGCCGAGTCATTACATATATTATATGGTCAATATAATTAATTTAAACTTTGAGACCAATCATATAAAGGGACAATCGGCCCAAGGAAGATTGTTTTCTTACATAGGATCTAGACTTTAGGGTATCTATATTGGGCCAGTATAATATTGACATATAGAGACAACTTGTTCTGAAAGTTTGGTCAGCGGCTCAATCGGTTTAAACTGATTGCATATTCTGAAATTCAATTTTTTATAGCTATTACTGTAAAATTTTGTTAAATATAATGTTTATGTTAAATTGATGAGAAATTGTACACTTATATAGTCTAAATTGAATGGTACAAACTTTAAGAAGTGGTAAGGCCACGTAAAAGGTCGTTCTTGGTTTCATGGACCAAGATTACACCTTAAGGATTAATGGACCCCTACTATCACTAATAAAAGTTCAGGTAAAAAAAAGATCAATTTTGATAAGTAGGAGAGGTCTTACAAAATGTGTCTAACGGTCATAAAGTACACTATTTTATAACTATTAGGGGTTTATGCCTGATAAAGTCAGTGCTAAGAGTTTCCAACTGAAGTAGCCGACCGATTTATTAAATTGGATAAATTTGAGGCCAACATGCATCTTGCAAGCTGATAAATATGTGCTACAACGCTAAAGAAAACATAAGGGAGTATATTATGAAAATATCCAATCTTCTTTCTAAACTAAAACCACTAAATTTGAAACTCTCTAAAGAGATTATAGTGCATTGCATTTTGACTTTTTCTTACACAGTATAACCCTTTTCAAAATTATTTATAATGCTCGAAGGAAAGTGGATTTTGAGCTCATCAGTCACTATGTCTGGAAAGAAGAGAGATTGAAAAAAGAAAAGACTGAAAGTGCTCATTTAGCATACAGAGTAATATTTCTAATAAGAAAAGAAAAGTGATACTAAAGGGAGGAACATAAACACCACTACAGTAGTTGATCCTAAGTGGTAAAAGTGCAGGACAAGAAGTCTAAAGTCATTGCATGCTCTTCTGCAAGAAAGTAGGCCATCTCAAGCAGGATTGCATAAAGCATCAGAAATGACTAATTAAGAAAGGTATATCTATATTTATATTTGTTCTGAAATTAATTTAGTTTTAGTGTCACCCCATACATTGTAGATAAATAATTCACATAAGCGATTCAATGCGGAACTTGCAAACCTAAAAGAGGCCCAGTCCAACTGAGCGATACGTATAAATGGATGATGAAAATAAAGTTGCAATTGAAACTGTTGGAGTTTGTAGGTTTAAATTAGATTCTGGTTTTTTATTTTAGATTGGTTGAGACTTTATATGTACCATCCTTTTCGGCGGAATCATTTTTTATTTCATTATTAAACAGATCTGATTTTACAATCACTCTTAATAATGAAATGATTAGTCTATTTTTCAAATCTAAGTTATTGGTACTAGAATTCTGATTGATGGCTATATAAATTGAAACTTCATGCTTCATATACTGAATCTTGATATGTGAATAGCCTAGACACAAACCAAACATTAATAAAGAAACATAAAAAGTTTGGTGCTAGACGGAGTTCAGGTGTCTTGAATTTAGTGTATATAGATATTTGTAATCCATTCTCTATAGCTTCTTGAAATGATCACAAATATTTCATCACTTTTAGAGACGATTACTCTCGTTATGGGTACATATACTTGTTACATGAGAAATCTCAATCACTGGACATGTTTAAAATCTATAAATTTGAAGTTGAAAATCAACATAATAGAAAGATTAAAGCCGTTAGATCTGACCGTAATGGTGAGTATTATGACAGATACGATGGATCAGATAGATGTCCAGGACCTTTTGCCAATTTTATGAAAGAGTGTGCTATTGTAGCCCAGTACACCATGCTAGGGGCATTTCGTCAAAATAGTGTTGCTGAGAGATGAAATCACACACTAAAGGATATGGTTAGGAATAGATACATCACACTACTCTACCAAAGTTATTATGGAGTGAAGCTTTAAAGACGGTTGTCTACCTCCTTAATAGAGTACATAGCAAAACAGTAACTAAAACCCCATATGAGTTATTGACTGGAAATCTTCCAGTATTAGGCATCTACAAGTTTGGGATTGTCCAGCGGAAGCTCGGCCATATATACCATATGAGAAGAAGCTGGACTCAAAGACAGTTAGTTGTTTATTCGTAGGATATTCTAAGAGATATAGAGGCTTTAGGTTTTACTGTCCCTCCACTAAGACCATAAAGACAAACAATGCTAAATTTTTTTTGAGGATATTTCAGAATAGCGGGAATCAACTATATAAGAATTTCATATTTGAGAAAGAACGTATTGTTATACCTATGACAACTGTTCTAAATGATAAAGTAGTTGTTCTACTTTAGAATGAAAATACAGTTATACCCTTACAAGATCATATACAGTTCATTCTGAAGTAGATCCTGCTGATGAGGTAGAAACTGTAACCACAAGTGCTTAGAAGATCAACTAGGGCGAGGAGATCGACCATTGAAAATGATTATATAGTTTATCTGCAAGAGCATGTGTAGGCTGTCTAAAAATCATTAAAAGACAAGTCGCCAAAAAAGCAGAGTTCCAAACTCCAGACGCAGGGCTAATCATAGCCAGCACTGCGGCACCAAGGTGCGAGGGTCGAAAACCGCGTCTCAGCCAGCACTGCGGCACCAAGGCGCGAGGGTCGAAACCCACGTCTCAGCAGCACTGCGGCACCAAGGCGCGAGGGTCGAAACCCGCGTCTCAGCCAGCATTGCAGCATCAAGGCGCGAGGGTCGAAACCCGCGTCTCAGCCGTAACTGCCCTGGTTATGGGGTCAATCACAGCCCACATAACGGGGAAAGTTAGCCCCCATTATGGAGTGTTTTTAGGGGCACGTTCACCCCTGAAACCTCTATAAATAGCCCCGTTGCTATGAGAAAAAGGGGAGAACGGATAAAAAAGAAGAAGGAGGAATCAGATCAGAGAATTCCGAGGAGAAGAACTCGACTTAAGAGCTTCCACAGAGAAGGAAAGAGAGTCTAACTCTTCAGCTAACTTGCTGTGTACAAGTTAATCTTTGCCTACAATTTCTTTGAGATTTTGGTCGACAGAGCTGTGTTACTCCGTCTACCACCCGAAGAGAAGATCCCCAAAGTTCCTGACGTTCACCCGGCCAACGGAAAATAAGATTCACTTTCCATCGCCACTTGAAGAACCCAGCATTAAACAAAAGGAGGATTCAAGATTCAATATCCTCCTCCCTTGTAACTGGAGTATAAGTCCGTTGTAAATTTCAATTGATTCAAGGAAACTTTACGCGAATTTTTCTCCCGTCAAACAAGAGATGGCGACTCCGCTGGGGACTACTTTCGTTACTGACGAACAAGTTGTGGCGCAAGGTGACGTCCTTTACAAGGGGAAAACGGTCGAATCGCTCGTCGTAGAATTCGACCAGGCAAAATATGAAGAGTTCCTCTCTTCCGGCTCCAGGAGCCCAAAGGCCCGCGTCTACCGCAGGGTCTCCACGGGGACTTGCCCCAGAATCCGCTCTGAGCCCCTCTCAGGGACAGCTGCTGTAAGGGATGTCGTGGCCAATCGCGCCATGCGTAACACCCGCGCCAACGTCTCTCAGGAGACCCGCGGGGTCAAGTTCTCTGGTGTCCAGCCAATCCATCCTCTCCCTCAGCATCAGGCCGTCGTTGGTTTCTCTCAACCCCCACGACGCAACCGGAACGCTGAACGGCGACAGAGGAGGCGTGCGCGTCAACTGCAAGTTGGAACAACTGATCGTCCAACTGAGGCAGGACGCAAGGTTCAAACTGGTGTCTCTGCTGCATCACGTCCGGCACGCGAAGTCCGCGTTTGGCAGCCCAAACGTGAGGCTCACCAAATTGGCTCCTCTGAAGCCCCATTCCCCATACGCTAAGGGGAAACTCGCGCATCTTGTCAAGTGCAAGAGGCACGCGCCTCTAGGCGAGGGACTCAGCAGCCCTGCATCTCTCAAGCGTCTCTGCCCGGACACAATAATCAGCAACGCGATAGTCGCGTCTCTTCTCAGCAGAGATGCCAGGCGCGCGTCCTGAAGTCACGACGCAAGAGCTGCGTTCATGCGCCCCGCGTCTCTGAACCCTGCGTCCCAGCCGCACAGAGCAAGGATGCCTCCCGTCCTCGACATTGCGAGACTAATCTCTTTGATCCTCCTCCCACGGATCTGAGGGATTATTTAACCAAGAAGAGAAGTGCTAACCGGATTATTTCGTCATGTTGCTGCGAACGGCTTATCACAATGCTCTCAGAATGCCGTTGCGATTCAGGTGCAAACCAGCAGTCTCTAGTCAGACAGCTGACCCTGATTCCCCGATCAGCTAAAAGAAGTCGTTCCCATAGGAGGAGGATCTTCTCTGACATTGAATATCCCGAGCTCACTGCAAACATGGCGAGCAGGAGCATGGAAAAACAACCTGCAGTCAGCTCCGATGAGTCTGACACTGAACCGGAAGGAGTGTACCGACACACTCGCACTCGGACCGGAGTGATTCCCTTGATTGACTACAATGCTCTAGCCCGGGGCATTGAGGTGAATGACTCGCATTCTGCTATTGCAGAGTCGCAGGCTTCAAACTCTTCCATGGAGAAAGAGGCATTTATATACATGACCAGCACTCCTGAGGAGACCGCCAGGCGCTTGGAGCAGCAAGCCCAGGTCCAGAAGGAACAACTCGAGATGATTCATGCTCAGCAAGAATCTATCGACCCCTCAAGCAGATGCTCGCACAGTTGCTTGAAGACAAGAGGAAGTCAATCAACAAAGCCTCCTCTAGAAAGTCTAAGGGCAAACGAAAAGAGGGAGAAAGCTCATCTTCTGTACACATAGAGGAGGAAGAGCAACCTACTTCGGTTCGTCTAAATCCTCGTCATAGGAAAAGGACGACCGAGACCAGGGAAAGATTCATTCTAAAAGAATGAATCAGTTGGAGCAACGTCTTGAGGCCCTTACCAACCGGAAAGGCCTCCAAGAAGCAGGAGTGATCCAGCCATATCCGGCCGAGTGGGACTTGGTTCCATACCCACCCAAGTTCAAGGCTCCGACCCTCCAAGCGTTTGATGGGAAAGGTTCACCGAACCAACATATCTACTACTTCAAATCTTAAACAGGGAATGTGGTAGATAACGATGCCATCCTGGCGCGTTTATTCATCGGCACCTTAAAAGGGCTCGCCTTTGAATGGTTCATGAAGCTCCCGGAGGGCTCCATCAAGAATTGGGGCGATTTGGAGAAGCTCTTCCTAACGCGCTTCTTTGAAGATGACTCAGAGGTCACCATGCCAACCCTTTTGGCTACCAAGCAACGAAAAGGAGAGTCCGTCAAGTCTTTCGTAGAAAGATTTCGGAATGTGGCACTCCGATGTCCAAGCGGTATGACCCAGGTCACCCTGGTGGAAACATGCCGCCACAATCTCCAAACTTCACTCCTTGTCCAAATAGGAGTTGTCGAAAGTCGCACCTGGAAGCAGTTGATCCAACAAGGTGAACAGGCTGAAGAAATCGTCGTCCGGGTCAGGGCAGAAGAAAACAAACCCAGACCTGAAAGGTCAACGAGGCGTGCGCCAGACACATCCCTCCAAACCAAACGGAAGGATAACTTGGCGACAGAAACCAAATCTCCCGTCAAACCTCAACCGGTTAAAGGGAGTGGCTCTTCAAGCCAACCACGCGCCAACAAGCAGTATTCCTTCAAGGATGAACATGTCGACTCGCTCTTCAAATTACTCAATAAGAGCAATCGACTGAAGCTTCCTGAAGCTAGGCGCCCCGAGAAGTCGGTAAAACCGATAATCCCAACTACTGCTTATATCACAGGATGTTGGGACACCCCACCAAGAGCTGTTACGTCTTCAAGGACATCCTTCAGGCTCTGATTGATGCAGAGGTGTTAAAACTCTGTCCAGAGCAGAAGAAAGTGACGGCCAACATGACGTCATTTCTCCAGTTTGGACGACAACCTCCAACATCTTCCGGAGTGATCCCATTCCCAAGAGGAGAGCTAAGAGTGGTCAACACAGATCCTCACCAGCAGCAAGAGAAAGGCCTAGTACCTGTCCCCACACCTCAAGGAGAAATCATGTGGGTTCATCCTGACCTTGTTGATGGCCAGCAATGGACTACTGTGACCAACAGGAAGTCCAAAGGCAAAGTAAAGGCCACATCCTGTAATGTGGTATGCGCCTCTTCGCGGGAAGCAGAGACTGATGTTCCCTCACTGACTGATTCAGAAGAGGAAACGATAGTTCTTGCTGCAGAGCCCAACCAACTAGTGGTGGCAACTCGTTCAGGGCAGTCATATTTGAAAAAGTATGACGAAATGGCAGTAACTCCTCCAAAACCCGCTGCAGAGCCAGCCAAACCCTCCACAAAGCAACCAGTGAAAAACAGAAAGAGCTTCGGTATTCCAGAATTCTTTCGAAAGGCATAGCGGAAGGATCCACAGCACTTTACCGCTTTGATGTCTTGACTCAGCTGGCCAACATCCCAGCCCGGATTACTCTTTTTGAGCTTCTTAGGCTATCAAAGTCGACCAGAGAAGCTCTACAAGTGGCCTTGGCTAATGCTGAGGTTTTCATGACTCAGGTGCCGATTGGACCAAAGGAAGAAAATGTAGAGGATTGCCTCCACGCCTCCCAAAATGCTCCCTACATCACCTTCACGACGGATGATATGCAGGTTAAAGGGAAACATGATCGACCCCTATACTTCACAGGGTATATTGGATCATCTGAGGTGGACCGCATTTAGGTAGATCCCGGGTCCGCATTGAGCATCATGCCTCGCCGAGTCATGCAACATCTGGAAATTCCTACTCATCGTTTGAGCACTACCCAGACAACTATTTATGGGTTCAATGC
Organism: Agave tequilana; assembly: GCA_038442645.1. Classification (NCBI taxonomy): domain Eukaryota; kingdom Viridiplantae; phylum Streptophyta; class Magnoliopsida; order Asparagales; family Asparagaceae; genus Agave; species Agave tequilana. The sequence goes on along the minus strand of JAVJIF010017790.1, from coordinate 77,738 downwards.
CAATGGAACCCGTCCAATGGGGAAGATCAAGCTCAAATGCCAGATCGGGGACCTAAGGTCGGAAGTGACATGCTACGTCATCGATGCTGACACTTCCTACAATCTACTGCTGGGACGACCTTGGATTCATCGCAATTCTATCGTTCCCTCCACTCTACACCAAGTCATGAAATACATTGACGGGAGTGGAAAAGTGCAAACGTTGATTGCCGAAAGGCATCCGTTCAACGGAGTCGAGAATTATTTCACAGATTCCCTCCTATATCAGGATTCTGTAGAGACAAATGAAGTCCCGCAACCAGAGGAGCCAGACTCTGGTAATGAAGCCGACACCGAGCTAGAAAAAGAAGAGTGCATGTGGGAAATAGATCCACTTGTAACAAGTACTGATAAGCTCGATGTTGATCATACCACCGATGATGTAGGCGGATGGTATATTAATGAAGACCTAGATTTGGCGTATTTCTCTGCGTTTGCTTCTGAGTCGGTGCCATCAGACACCAGTACTGAAGTGGATGATGACCTCTGGCCGGCAATGGATGCTTTGACATCATTGCATATACCAGTGAAATCGTCCTTCGGAACATACCGAGATGCTGGTAATGCGCAAGAAGCTGTAGTCATGGTTCCAGCAAGACGGAAAGGCAAAAAACCAATTCTTTTTGGGCGAATTACGTCTGAACCAACGTCCCATGAAGAGTCAGAAGACGAAGAAGAACCTCCTCAGTTCGGTCATTATGAGCTAAATGCACTCAGAATGATGGAAGGCATGGGGTATGATCTGACAAGCGGACCAGGGTTGAATTTTGGCAAAGGAAGGAGAACTCTACTTCGATCTTTTGTGCCGAAAGGGAAAACCCCTGATTATTATCATCAGATTCGCAGGGGGTTGGGCTATGTATCAACTCCAGCTCCATCAGCCTCTGACTCTGAAGAGTCATTATATCATAATTACTCATCAGGCACGTCATCATGAGAGTCCGATGTTAGTGTCGGCAACATCTTCAGAGAACTATCAGTGAACATGGTTTCAACAAGCCATCTGGAAGACGGAGATGAAGAAATGATCCAATCTGATACAGATCCTTGGATCAAACACTTAAACAATCTTTAGGATACCCGCTTTGAACAGCGTGAGCCACCCACAGAGGATAAGGTTGTTCAGATCAATCTAGGAGATGAGGCTAATCCTAAGCCCATCTTCATAAGTGAAGGCCACCCTCTGAGAAAAGGGATCTAATATCTCTTGTGCAAGAATATATAGACGTCTTCGCCTGGAATTATGAAGACATGCCTGGACTCGATCCTCGGGTGGCTATGCATCGCCTCAACATTAATACGGACGTAAAGCCTGTCAAACAACAACAACGACGGTACCGTCCAGAAGTAATGGAGGCAATTCAATCAGAAGTCAGAAAGCTTATAGACTCTGGCTTCATTAGAGAAGAACAACATCCCGACTGGGTGGCCAACATTGTTCCCGTTGCTAAGAAGAACGGAAAGATCCGAATCTGCATTGATTTTCGTGATCTGAACGAGGCCTGTCCCAAGGACGAATTCCCGCTGCCAATCACAGATGTCATGATTGACAATACATGTGGATTCGACCGAATGTCCTTCATGGATGGATTTTCAGGATATAATCAAATCAAAATGTATCCTGACGACGAAAAACATACCTCTTTCAGGACACCACTGGGGGTATACTGCTACACCGTCATGCCCTTCGGACTGAAGAATGCAGGGGCAACATATCAAAGGGCTATGAATGCCGTTTTCCATCAACACATGCGCAAAATGGTGGAATGCTATGTTGACGACATCGCAGTAAAAAGTCGCGCTAAAGGTGATCATATAGCTGATTTGTGTTGGCCCAAAGGCCTTCCACCCTAGTTTTGATGATGATTAACTCATGTAGTTATGTTTACTAATAATCTTGTGTTGTTTAAGTTTCAGATCATTAACCAAGATATTAGTTGGTGATTTGCTTCAACAAGGAGTTTAGAAGCTTTTCATAGTGTTTCCAGGGCCAAACCTTCAAGATCACACATTGCCTAGCCCATGGATGGAGTTTTGGAGCAAGTCAACTTGAAGATGAAGATCATCAAGAAGACTTAGGTATCCATAGTTTAGATAGTGTGTTTTAGATCCATTTGTAAAGTTTAGTATAGTTGATATGCTCAAGTGCACAACACACACGTTTTCATGTTTTGGATTTGGTTTTCATGAATAGATTGATCAAAACAAGTTTACATGTTTTATATGTATAGTAGATGTTTTCGATTTATACATACATGGTTTAACTTGCTAAACAAACTTATTTTGATATCCCTATTCATGTGTTGAAAAATCAAGTTTGATAAAAATACAAGTTTTGTTTTTGATAAAATTTGCAAGACTCGAAAATAAATTGATATGATTGATATATGTCTTGAAATTTTTATCACAAGTTTGTGTTTCAATACAAAATGTTAAAATAAGTTTTGTGGATTTTTAGAAGACTTAAAAGAATTTTCAAAATATTTTTAAACTGGTTTTCTGACCCAGTTTCTGTTCCAGGCTTCAATCAGTCGACTAGTCAAATGACATAGTCGATTAGGCTGAAGTCGGTCGACCGGGTCGGTCGACCGACGTGCACAAATCTGTGCACATTTGGAGACACTGGGACGGTCGACCGGGACGGTCGACGGTCTGAGAGCAGAGCTCTCTGTTTGTTTGGGTCGACCGGGCCGGTCGACCGTGGTTGCCCAACGGTCACATTTCTGACCGTTGGCGGTCGACCGGGCCGGTCGACCGCTGCCTGTCAGAGCTGCCAGCTCAGCTCTAACGGCTAGTTTTGTATTGGGCCTATATAAACCCCATCTCTTTGGGTTTTTGGCTAAGATTTTCAAGGAGAAAAATTTCTGGTTTCTAAAGTGTTTAAAATAAGTTTTCAAAAGTGTTTTGGGCTTTAAACTTTCAATTTGATTTGTGTTTTAGGTTTTTGGAAAATCAAAGAAAACTAGGTTTTGGGATTTTGATTTGATCTTTCATTTTCTATCTTTCACAAGAGACTTCCCAATTAGTTTTTCTTTGTGGCTTATTTCCAAAAACACCTTGTTTCCACACTTGAGCTATCTCCTATCCTAATCTATTTAGGATCTTTGTTTTGTGGAAAAAGAAAAAGGAAAGAGGTTGTGGTTGAAAGAGACCACCTATTGTAAACCCTTGATTTCTTGGTTGCTCCCTCTTTGGTAGAGGTTGAGGTTGTGATTTGGGTTGTTGGTTTGCTTCCTCTATTGTGAGGTGGAGATTGGTGTTTACTCCCTCTGGTGAGGTGGAGTTGGTTGTTAGTTTGTATCCCTCAAGTGTGAGGTGGATTGGTTGTTGTATTGGCTACGGGCCTACCCCTCGGTTGTGAGGTGGTTGTTTGAGAGAAGAGTTCGGTACTCCATTGTTGTAAAAATCCTTCTCGGTGAAGGTTCCCTCGGTGGGAGTCCTCGGTGGACGGTATAGTGGATTGGAAATCCTACACGGTGGTGTAGGCGGGGATGTAGAGCAAGGGTGCTCGAACCTCGAAACATATCATTGTGTTTGCGTTTGATCCACTTGTCTCTAAACTCTCTCTCTTATATTGTGCAAAGCATCATTCATAACATTCATATCATACTTGCTTGCATTTGTGTTGTGCCTTGCATTGATTCATATTGATATATCATCTTATCTGTTTGGTTGTTTCTGTGTGCCTCACTTGTACTTAATCAACAAGAATTTCACATAGCACCTCAACCCATTCAAGGGGAATCAAGAGGAGTTAGTCCAGAGCCCTTCACGGGGAATTCGGGTACACTTGTTGTGTTTTATTAAGTTTGTGCAAGATTTGCATTAGCTTCGCATTTAGCGCACTTAGTTTTGCATTTAGTTCCTAGATTAGCACTTACACCTATTCACCCCCCCCTCTAGGTGTTTTTCAATTGGTATCAGAGCTAGTGCTCCTGATATTAGGCTTAACATCCTAGGAGTGAGATCCATTTGGTTGCTAATCTATTATTTGCATTTGCTTGTTTTGCACACATATAGTTTTCCATGGCTTTCATGACCCCACCTATGTTTGACCCTTCCAATATTCATGTTTGGAAGATTAGAATGACTGTTTATTTACAAACCCTAGGTCATAAAGTTTACCTTGCCATTACCAAGGAATCCTTCCTTAGTGATCGCAATCATATAGGGGCCAATGCACAAGCCCTAGAGGCCATTAGAAGCACATTATCTAAAGATTATCTTATGTGCGTTTCTAACATTGATTCCGCCTTTGCAGTGTGGAACAAATTGACAACAACAACCACCACCTCCGAGCTTCTATTGCCAAATCAACCGGAGGAATCTAGTGGAGAATCCGATTCACAATGCTTCATGGTCCAAGGGAATGACTCCTTTGAGGTACAATCGGAAACCCACTTAGATAATGATGATTGTGCTAGTTCTTCAAATGATTATGTTGATCCTCATGCTTTGAATGAAGAACTTTCTATTATTTGTGAAAAGTTAATAGAAAAATATAATTTGTTGAAAAAGAAAAGTCTAGGACTTGAAAATGAAAATAAAAGTTTGCATTCTAGACTTAATAATGTTTTGCAAGAGAAGGTTGAGGTCTATAATGAAAGGGATTCATTGAGATCTCAATTGAAACTTGCACTAAAAGAAAATGAATTTTTAAAATCTAAAAATGAGTGCCATGTTATTTTGAAGAAAAATGAAAATTTGTCTTCAAAAATTGATTTTGTTTTAAAAGAGAATGTTGATTTGAAAAATAAAATTATTTCCATTTCAAATGATTTAGATGTGTGTTTAAAGAAAAAATGTTGTTTTGCAAAATAAGATTGATGCACATGTTTGCCTTGCTAGGGTAGTTTCACACACTCCACCCATTGCATGCTCCACTTCTTCTTTGATTGAAAATGATATAAATTTAATTAAGAAGAAAATGGATTGTTTGGGCTCCACTATGAGCCAATGTGCCATGAACCACTCATGTTTGGAAACCTTGGTTCGAAAGAAACAAGTTCCATCCTTTATGCATGCACACCCTCCACGGCATACACATGCTTCTCACGGACACACCCATCACCATATGTATGCTCATGTGTACACATGTACACATTGTGGTCGTAAGGGCCACCTTGCTAAATTTTGCTATGATAGACTACATACTTCAAATTTAGCAAAGAATTTTGTTTGGGTTAGAGAAGGTACTAACTCCCATGGACCCAAAAGAGTATGGGTACCAAAGACCACTCCTCCTTTGTTTAATGTAGTTGTGGGCTCTCACATGACGTGAGAGTGAAGACACCTTGGAGTGGATGCGTTCCGAGCTTCATGGAAATCATCTGTATGCATCACTTTCAAGGGAAGGTTTGGTGGAGAAGACCACCTTGGTTTGGAGAACTAGAGCGGTGCCCTCATTGGTTTTGGTATCGAATCTCTAACTCCTTATGTTTACATGCTTTCATGTTATCTTTCTTAGCATATTTTGATGTTTTATAGCATGTTTCATTGTCTATGGATTAGTATGTAAATACCATGTTTATTAGATCCTTGACATACATGTATAGTATTTGAGACACACATGCTTATATGAACCCATACTTAGTGTTCTCACTTTTGTTTAAGCTATAATGTACATCATGAATCTAATACATGTGAATTCACATAGTAATCATGTCTTAGTTTCATCATGATGATTTTTATTTTTTTTTGATGCTTCATGTTTTGAATATATGTTTAGATGTTAGTTTTCATTAAGACTAGTTATATACTTGTGCATATAGTGGGCCACAAATAAATCTATATATGTTTGAGTTGAATGCTTATTTGAACCCATTAAATGTGCTAGTATAGTCTAGTTTTGATGATTCATACATTTTAAACTTGTATTCTCATTTTTAAATTTGTTTTATGATTGAGTGTTTCACTTCATGTATATGTTTGTATTGCCAAACTTTAAGATATACATGTATACCCCTTGAGTCATTTGCCTTTCATGCAAATCTATATATGGACTCAATTGTGTTTAGGGATATGTATGTATACTTATTGTGTTGACAATTCATACATATACCTTGAAATGAAATTTATTTTAATAAAAATTTAGTTTTTCATGTTTCCATGTGTTTTTGTTAACTTATGTATATGTCTATCTTGTCCAAACTATTAGATATACATGTTTATCCTTTTGAGCACGTGCCTTAATGCATATATTTTGTGGACTCGTTGTGTTTGGATATATATGTATACTTTAGTTTGTATTAGACATACATATGCCATGAAGATTAAATAAGTTTTGATGATTTTCGTGTTTTCAATATTTAAGGAATAATTGAGCTTAATGAAAAATTTTTATGATTATGATATTCACACTTTATATGTACACTCACATTTATTGCTTGCTCATGTTTGTTTTCATGAGTCAAAAATTTTGCTTAATTGGATTAGAGTGTTGATTTTCATGTGGATTTCTTATTTCATGAAAAAAAAACTATTTTTGTTGTATTCCTTGCTTGAAGGATTTCGTACTAGTTTAAAAGCTTTTCAATTTAACTAGTTGCGGTATTCTTCATATGGTAGAGTTTTTCAAACAAAACTTATTTTCAAATCTATTTTTAAAAACCCCTACCCTTTAAGGGCGGTTGGAAGGGAGATCATGTTCATGTATGCTTTACAAGTGAAAATCATTTAAAACTTGAATCATGATTGGGTAGTAGATTATATGAGATATACACTTGATTATTGCTGTTGATTCAATTGGTATCATTGAACTCTTTCAATTGGTATCATTTTGATCCTTTGTATATACTCATATGTTTATTGTGTATGTATATTTTCAATTGGTATCATCTATTGGTGATTGGTACTCATTCTATTTCATACACATATACTTGTTTTTATTTGTGCTTAAGATATAAATTTTCACAAATCTTGTTTATGCTAGTGCTTGAGCTTCAACTTTATTTCAATGATTTAGTTTTCAATTGATATCTTATTTCAAGCCTACGCATCATTTTAGTTGGTATTTCATAAAGGGGGAGAAAATTTAATTTTGTCTTTCAATTGGTGATTTTTCAATTGGTATTTGTTTCCCACTCCCTTACTTTATGATTGAAAATTTCATATTGGTATCGTATGTTTAATATGAAAATTATTTACAATTGGTATCAAAATTTTGTTTAAACATTCAAAATTATTATGTTTAATATCAATTGGTATCAAGATTTTTCTTGTGTTTTGTTTAAAATTGGTATTAATATTTTTCTTATTTGTTTCCTTTCAATTGGTACCTTAATTGATTGTCACCCCTTATTGATCTTGTTTTTGTTTTAGACAAAAGGGGGAGAACATTGTTTTATTGTTTTGATTGAAATAAAGGGGGAGAAAGATTTTTACCCCTCATTTTATTGTTTTGATTGTTTACCCCTTGTTGATGATTGACAAAAAGGGGGAGAATAATTTGGTTTTTATATATGCATACTTATGTTTTTGCATATATTAAGTTTATATATGCATACTTATATTTTTGCATATATTAAGTTTTTTATGGTATCTAGAGCATCTAGTGTTTTTGTTAAATGTTTTATTAATTTAATTGGCATCCAGAGCTTCTAGAATATGTTTATATGTTTTATGCATGATGATGCATACATATTTTGAGTATGCATGTTTTGGAATCACCATGTTCATGCATAACAATAATACATAAAGATTTGTGTTTCATGTTTGTTTGAAAGTTTAAATTGGTATGCATTGTCATTCATTGCATATTTTTTGAGTATTTGTTTATGCATGAGTTAAGGGGGAGCTTCTTTGAAGCTTAACTTTAATCCATGTATATATAACTCCATGAGTTTTGTCATCATCAAAAAGGGGGAGATTGTTGGCCCAAAGGCCTTCCACCCTAGTTTTGATGATGATTAACTCATGTAGTTATGTTTACTAATAATCTTGTGTTGTTTAAGTTTCAGATCATTAATCAAGATATTAGTTGGTGATTAGCTTCAACAAGGAGTTTAGAAGCTTTTCATAGTGTTTCCAGGGCCAAAGCTTCAAGATCACACATTGCCTAGCCCATGGATGGAGTTTTGGAGCAAGTCAACTTGAAGATGAAGATCATCAAGAAGACTTAGGTATCCATAGTTTAGATAGTGTGTTTTAGATCCATTTGTAAAGTTTAGTATAGTTGATATGCTCAAGTGCACAACACACACGTTTTCATGTTTTGGATTTGGTTTTCATGAATAGATTGATCAAAACAAGTTTACATGTTTTATATGTATAGTAGATGTTTTCTATTTATACATACATGGTTTAACTTGCTAAACAAACTTATTTTGATATCCCTATTCATGTGTTGAAAAATCAAGTTTGATAAAAATACAAGTTTTGTTTTTGATAAAATTTGCAAGACTCGAAAATAAATTGATATGATTGATATATGTCTTGAAATTTTATCACAAATTTGTGTTTCAATACAAAATGTTAAAACAAGTTTTGTGAATTTTTAGAAGACTTAAAAGAATTTTCAAAATATTTTTAAACTGATTTTCTGACCCAGTTTCTGTTCCAGGCTTCAATCAGTCGACTAGTCAAACTGACATAGTCGACTAGGCTGAAGTCGGTCGACCGGGTCGGTCGACCGACGTGCACAAATCTGTGCACGTTTGGAGACACTGGGACGGTCGACCGGGGCGGTCGACCGGTCTGAGAGCAGAGCTCTCTGTTTGTTTGGGTCGACCGAGCCGGTCGACCGTGGTTGCCCAACGGTCACATTTCTGACCGTTGGCGGTCGACCGAGCCGGTCGACCGCTGCCTGTCAGAGCTGCCAGCTCAGCTCTAACAGCTAGTTTTGTATTGGGCCTATATAAACCCCATCTCTTTGGGTTTTGGTTAAGATTTTCAAGGAGAAAAATTTCTGGTTTCTAAAGTGTTTAAAACAAGTTTTCAAAAGTGTTTTGGGCTTTAAACTTCCAATTTGATTTGTGTTTTAGGTTTTGGAAAATCAAAGAAAACTAGGTTTTGGGATTTTGATTTGATCTTTCATTTTCTATCTTTCACAAGAGACTTCCCAATTAGTTTTTCTTTGTTACTTGTTTCCAAAAACACCTTGTTTCCACACTTGAGCTATCTCCTATCCTAATCTATTTAGGATCTTTATTTTGTGGAAAAAGAAAAAGGAAAGAGGTTTGTGGTTGAAAGAGACCACCTATTGTAAACCCTTGATTTCTTGGTTGCTCCCTCTTGGTAGAGGTTGAGGTTGTGATTTGGGTTGTTGGTTTGCTCCCTCTATTGTGAGGTGGAGATTGGTGTTTACTCCCTCTTGGTGAGGTGGAGTTGGTTGTTGGTTTGTATCCCTCAAGTGTGAGGTGGATTTGTTGTTGTATTGGCTACGGGCCTACCCCTCGGTTGTGAGGTGGTTGTTTGAGAGAGGAGTTCGGTACTCCATTGTTGTAAAAATCCTTCTCGGTGAAGGTTCCCTCGGTGGGAGTCCTCGGTGGACGGTATAGTGGATTGGAAATCCTACACGGTGGTGTAGGCGGGGATGTAGAGCAAGGGTGCTCGAACCTCGAAACATATCATTATGTTTGCGTTTGATCCACTTGTCTCTAAACTCTCTCTCTTTATATTGTGCAAAGCATCATTCATAACATTCATATCATACTTGCTTGCATTTGTGTTGTGCCTTGCATTGATTCATATTGATATATCATCTTATATGTTGGTTGTTTGTGTGTGCCTCACTTGTACTTAATCAACAAGAGCTTCAGATAGCACCTCAACCCATTCAAGGGGAATCAAGAGGAGTTAGTCCAGAGCCCTTCACGGGGAATTCGGCTACACTTGTTGTGTTGTATTAAGTTTGTGCAAGATTTGCATTAGCTTCCGCATTTAGCGCACTTAGTTTTGTATTTAGTTCCTAGATTAGCACTTACACCTATTCACCCCCCTCTAGGTGTTTTTCAATCTGAAGGTTGTCTTCGACATCATGCGGGCCATCAGTTGAAGATGAACCCCACCAAGTCCTTCCTGGGGGTGGCCAGTGGCAAATTCCTCGGGTTTGTCGTAACCTCCACGGGAATTCATTTGGACCCGGAAAAGGTTCACGCTATCCAGGAGATGCAACCTCCGAGAAACCTCAAGCAGCTCAAGGGACTGCAATGACGATTGGCGTACATCCGAAGGTTTATCTCAAATCTCTCCGGAAGATGCCAACCCTTTTCCAAATTAATGAAGAAGGTGTTTCGTTCATTTGGGACAGCGCTTGCCAGCAAGCATTGGAGGAAATTAAACAGTACCTCACACAACCGCCAGTCCTTGCAGTTCCGGTGTCTGGAAAACCTTTCCTGGTATACGTCCGAGCAATGGATCATTCGTTAGGAGCTCTGCTAGCTCAAATGATGATCAAGGACGAGAGCAAGCGATCTACTATTTGAGTAGAACAATGATCGAAGCCGAACATCGGTACAACCCGATCGAGAAGGAGTGTTTGGCATTGGTGTTTGCTATTCAGAAAATGCGACACTATTTGGTAGGCCAAACAATAAACGTCATCTCAAAAGTCAACCCCTTGAGGTTACTTATGACAAAGCCTTCATCATTGAACGGCCGGCTGGCAAAATGGGCCATATTGCTATCCCAATATGAAATGCACTTTTTACCACAAAAAGCCGTGAAGGGTCAAGCGGTGGCGAATTTCCTGGCTGAGCATCCAAATCCGAGGGCAGCCAAACTTTACGAGGATCTCCCAGACGAGGTTGCTGAAGCCTGCCAGACCCAGACATCCTTCGAAAGGCAGGTGTGGCAACTTTTCTTTGATGGTGCATCGAGAACAAGCCCAAAAGGACACATAGTAGCGGGGGTAGGAGTAGTACTCGTCTCCCCACAGAACTATGTGATTCCTCGAGCTGTCTCATTAACTGAGCCTTGTTCCAACAATGTGGCGGAGTACAATGCTCTTTTGATTGGGATGCAACTCGCCGATGAGGTCGGCGTTAAAAATCTCGAGGCGTATGGTGACTCTAAGCTCATCGTCAGCCAAGTTCGCGGGGAGTACGAAGTCAGACATGAAGATCTAGTACTCTATTACAACGCAACTGTCCACATGGCCGAGAGGTTCACAAACTTCTACATTGATCATGTTCCACGCAAGCAAAATGCGCATGCTGATGCACTGGTGTCCCTCGCTGTCTCCTTGGCTCTTCCGGCCGGAGCAGTGGAGAAAAAATTTGTCCACAGCCATTATTGGCCCAGAGGCCTTCCACTCTAGTTTTGATGATGATTAACTCATGTAGTTATGTGTACTAATAATCTTGTGATTTTAGTTTCAGATTATTAATCAAGATGTTAGTTGGTGATTAGCTTCAACAAGATAGTTTGGAAGCTTTCACATGGTGATTCAAGAGCCCGAGCGTCAAAGATCATATATAGCACTCATTGGAGTCAAGCTCGGTGGATCACGAAGTTTTGGATCGAGTCGGCTTGGAGACGTTACTCTACAAGTAGACATCGGTACCTAGTTTAGTTTGTGTTTTAGATCCATTTGTAAAGATTAGAATAGTATGATATGCTCAAGTTCACAACACACGTTTCATGTTTTAAATATTGGTTTTCGGTTTTAGGTTTAACCGATCTTGGTTTTCATGAATAGATAGATTCAAAACAAGTTTACATGATTTTATGTATAGTAGATTCATTCTATATACATGCATGCTTAACTTCCTAGACAAACTTAGTTTTGACTTACTTATTCATGTGTTTTATGTTTTGGTATTTTTAACAAAACATATTTTGGAATTAAAGTAAAAAACATGAATATGTATATGTTTCATGTATATTGGATTTCTATCCATATGCATCATGCTTCAATGTGTTTAAATATCATGTTTTTGTATTTGGATGAGTTTGGACAAAACGTATTTTCTATTCAAAATCCAAGTTTTAGAAAATACATTTTGGTTTTTGGCAAAATTTCTATAACTCAAAAAATAGTCCAATATGTTTGTGATTTGTGTTAAACTTTTTAACACAAGTTGTATTTCAATGAAAAATGATAAAACTATTTTTATGGAATTTTAGAGATTTTATGGGAATTTTTAAGACATTAAAAAACCAGTTTTTCCCTGAACTGCAGCTGCCAGCCTAGGTCGGTCGACCGTAGCGGTCGACCGACGTGCATGGATACGTGCACGCTGGCTGCCCCATAAGCCGGTCGACCGCACGGTCGGCCGACTGAGAGCAGGTTGCTCTCTGTTTTGCCCCCGGCCGACCGAGCGGTCGACCGGACAGAGAGCGTTGCTCTCTGTATCTGGGACGGCCGACCGCACGGTCGACCGGTAGCTGCCAGCGGTCAAATATGACCGTTGGACGGTCGACCGACCGGTCGACGGTAGTTCATTTTTGGCAGGATCTGCTGCCAACGGCTAGTTTTGTAAATGGGCAATAAATACCCCATTGGAAAGAGGTTTTCTCCAAGAATTTTTTGAATCAAATTTTTGAGCTTTCTCTAGTATTTGAACAAGTTTTAAAAAGAGTTTCTTTGTGCTAAAAAGATCAATCATATTGTTTAATGTGTTTCATTATTTCAAAGAAAAATAGTCTTTTGGGAATTTGGTTTGATTCAATCATTCTATATCTTTGTAGTGATTTTTCTTTGTTTTAAACACTTTGTTTTCTCCACACTTGAGCTACATCTACTATCTCATTCTATAGGATCCTTGTGTGGGAAAGAAATGTTTGTGGTTGTTTGTTAGACCACCAAGTTGTAAACTCAAAATTTGCTTGGCTTTGTGCCTTCCCTCATTGTGTTGAGGAGGTTGTGCAAGTGGGTTGTATCCCTCAAGTGGTGAGGTGATCCTTGTGTAAGCTTTGTGCTAATCCCTCAAGTTGTAAGGTAATTGTTTGTTGGCTTGGTGTTGTGCCTCAAGGAGAAGGTTGTGTTGTAAGGAGAGGAGTTGGATACTCCTTGTAGTTGTTATTGCCCCAAATCCTCGGTGGAGATTCCCTTTGTGGGAGTCCTTTGTGGACAAGCTAGTGGAGTTGAAATCCTTCTGTGTGAAGGCGGGGATGTAGAGCTGGGTGCTCGAACCTCGAAACATATCTTATTGTTTGTGCTTGTTCCCTTGACTCTTACTCTATCTCTCTCTTTACTTTGTGCCTTGCATCATTTCATATTGATCATTCATTTATATGCTTGGCTTGGTTGTGTGTGCATCTCTATTTGGTTGCATTTGTGTAAATTGCAATTAGTTTTTAAATTCCGCATTAAGTTCAATAGATTAGCACTATCACCTATTCACCCCCCCTCTAGGTGATTTCAATTGGTATCAGAGCCTACGCTCCTGATATTTAGGTTTAACCACCTAGGAGTGAGATCTTGGTTTGCTAATCTTCATTTGCATTCTCATTTGCACACATTTAGTTTGCACTCATGGATAGCCCTCCTATGTTTGATTTTTCTAGACATGATATTTGGAAGGCCAAGATGAGTAGTCATTTAAAAAGCCTAGGACATCTAGTTTATCAAGCCACTACTCAAGAATCCCACCCTAATACTAGCAAGCATAAAAAGGCAAATGCATTAGCACTTAAGACACTTAGAGCATCTCTTAATAAAGATCTTTTACCCGTGTTTGCTCATTTTTATTCGGCTTTTGCAGTTTGGAGCATATTGACTTTTCCCGAGCTACCAAGGATTGTCAACAAGTTGAGAAGATCTAGGAGAGACAAATCCGACGAGCATTGCCTCATGGTCCAAGGGAAAGACTCCTTGAGGTACAATCGGATTCTCAACTAGATGACAGCTCTAGCTCATATTGCTATGGATGTTTAGAAGTTCAATCCTTAAATGTTGAACTTGCTTCAAAGCTTGAAAAATTCTTGAAAAAACATGAACTTTTGAAAAAGAACTTTGATTTAAAAGAAGAAATGAAGGATTTATGTTCAAGTTTTGAATTGGTTTTACAAGAGAAGGAAGAGATTACTAGTGAACGTGACTCACTAGGATCTCAACTAGAGCTTGCCCTAAAAGAGATTGATGTTTTAAAAAGCAAAAATGATTGTGATGATATTTTGAAGAACAATGAGGTTTTATCTTCAAAATTAGATTTGTTTTAAAAGATAACCTTGTTTTGAAAAATGAAATTGATTTCATTACAAAAGAATTGGATTTAGTCTTAAAGAAAAATGAATCTTAAAATTTGACATAGATTCTCATGTTTGCCATGCTAGTGTAACTTCACCTAGCACATCTTTTGCATGCTCCACTTTATCTTCTAGTATTGAAAATGACATAAATGTTTTGAAAAAACTGTAGATTGTTGGGCTCCACTTTGAGCCAATGTACTTTGAATCATACACGCTTGGAAACCTTGGTTCGCAAGAAATAAGTTCCATCTTTGCATGTACACCCATCACGGCATACACATGCTTTCCACGGTCACCACCATCACATGTATGCTCATGTGTACACTTGTACACATTGTGGTCGAAAAGGCCACCTTCCTAGATTTTGCTATGATCATTTACATATGAAAATTTAGCAAATAATCTTATTTGGGTTAGGAAAGGTACTAACCTCTATGGACCCAAAGAAAATGGGTACCAAAGACCACCCCGCATGTATTTGATGTAGGTGTGGGCTCTCGCATCACGTGAGAGTAGCGGTGCCTTGAAGTGGATGCGTTCCATGCTTAAAGAAAACAAATTTGGATGCATCACTTTCAAGGGGAGTTTGGTGGAGGAGGATGAAAAGTCACCTAGAGGGGGGGTGAATAGGTGACGATGCTAATCTAGTGAACTTAATGCGGAATTTAAAAACTAATTGCAATTACAACAATGATGCACACACAAGCAAGTATAAGATATAGCAATATGCACAAACACAAAGTAAAGAGAGAGATAGAGAGAGTCAATGGATCAAACGCAAACACAGAGATATGATATCGAGGTTCGAGCACCCAGCTCTACATCCCCGCCTTCGACACACGAAGGATTTCTAATCCACTAGCTAGTTCACCAAGAACTCTCACAAGGAGTACCCAACTCCTCTCATTACAATCACAACCTCCTCCTTGAGGCACAACTCCAAGCCAACAATCTCCTCACAACTTGAGGGATTTCCAAACTCAAAACCAATACAAGGATCACCTCACAACCTTGAGGGATACAACCCAATAGCCAAACTTCCTCAACACAATGAGGGAAAGGCACAAAGCCAAGCTAAAGATAGGGTTTACAACTTAGTGGTTTCAAACAACAACCACAAAACAATCTCTTTTTCCCACACAAAATCCTATAGAAAAGATAGTAGATTTTAGCTCAAGTGTGGAGAAAACCAAGGGATTTGAAACTAGCAACTCAAAGAAAATCTTTGGGAAATAAATGAAACCAAGATAGAGAGGTTCAATTCAAAAGCTTTTCCCAAAACCCTTTTCTTTGATTTTTCAAACCCTAAAGAAAACACCAAAAAGATTGTTCAAATCAAGCTCAAAAACTTCTTTTTAATGCTGTAAAAACACCAGAGAGTATGTAAAAATTCGCACAAAAATTCTTGGAGAAAAACTCTTGCAAATGGGGTATTTATAGGCTAATCCAGAAAATAGCCGTTGGCTGTAATTTTTGCCAGAATTACCCTGACAGTCGACCGCCCGGTCGACCGCCCAACGGTCAATTTTTGACCCGTTGGCGCTAGCGGTCGACCCAAACAAACAGAGAGCAAACCTGCTCTCAGTCGGTCGACCGGCACGGTCGACCGGCTATAGGTGTAGCCAGCGTGCACGTTTCTGTGCACGTCGGTCGACCAATACGGTCGACCGTCTACATGATGCGGTCGACCGTACCGGTCGACCGATCAGCCTGGCATACACCAAAACAGGTCAGAAATCTGGGGAAATAAATATCCAATAAATTCTTATAAACTACTAAAAATCCCCAAAAATAGTTTTGTCAAATTGCATTGATATATAAACATGTGATAAAAGTTTTGACTCAAATATCAAGCAATTAAAACTATTTTATGTCTAATCATTTTTACCAAAAACTGTATTTTCTAAAACTTGAATTTGAATAGAAAATACGTTTTGTCCAAAACACTTCCAGATACAAAAACATGATAATTAAACACTTTGAAGCATGATGCATATGGATAGAAATCCAATATACATGAAACAAATATATATCATAGTTTTTGTCATTAATTCCAAAATATGTTTTGTCAAAAAGATACCAAAACATATAACACATGAATGAAGGAGTCAAAACTAAGTTTGTCTAGGAAATTAAAGCATGCATGTATATAGAGCAAATCATATATACATTAAACCATGTAAACTTGTTTTGATCTATCTATTCATGAAAACCAGATCGGTTAAACCTGAAACCGAAAAACCAAAAACCAATATTCAAAACATGAAACGTGTGTGTTGTGAACTTGAGCATTATCATACTATCTAATCTTTACAATTGGATCTAAACACAAACTAAACCAGGGATACCTAAGTCTTCTTGTAGAGCGCCGTCTCTAAGTTGACTCGGTCCAAACCGTGATTCACCAAGCTTGACTCCAATGAGTGCTAGATGTCATCTTTGATGCTTAGGCTCTTGAATCACCTTGTGAAAGCTTCCAAACCATCTTGTTGAAGCTATCACTAACTAATATCTTGGCTAATGACCTGAAACTAAAACATCATAAGATTATTAGTACACATAACTACATGAGTTAATCATCATCAAAAACTAGAGTCGAAGGCCTTTGAGCCAACAGAGGACCACCATTGGTTTGGAGAACTAGAGAGGTGCCTTCATCGGTTTTGGTATCATATCTAACTCCCGTTTTTATTCACATGCTTTTCATGTTCATCATTTTATAGCATGTCTTATTTTATAGTTAATTATGCATATGCCATGTTTATTAGATTAGTGATATACATTGTTAGTTATTTGAGACACCCATGCTTTAAATGGATTCATATCTATGAGTTCTCACTTTGTTTTTAACTAATATGTATGCTCTAGATCTAATGCACATGCATATACATAATGATCATATGGATGTTTATGATTCTTGTTTTGATATTTCATGTTTTTGGTGTTTAGAGTTTATTATGTTAAATGCCATGATTCTTAGATCTTTGACTTGCATGTATAGCTTTTGAGATCACCCATGTTTATATGGACCATTTATTTTTGTGTTCTCACCATTGTTTAACTATTATGTATTTCATAGCTCTAATAGCATGAGGATTTACATAATGATCATGTTTATGATTTTCATGTGATTTATGTATCGTATTACGCTTCATGATTTGAATATACGTTTGGATATTAGTTTTCATTAAGATTAGGATTTATACTTGTACATATAATGGGCCACAAATAAATCTTTATATATGTTTGTGCTTGAATGCTTATTTGCACCCATTAGATGTGTTAGTATAGTCTAGTTTTGATGATTCATGCATTTTAACTTATATTCCCAATGATTGGACATGTTTTATAATCATGTGTTTTCACTTCATGTATATGTCTATTTTGTCAAACTTTAATATATACATGTATACCCCTTGAGTCATTTGCTTTTCATGCAAATCTTTACTATGGACTCATTATGTTTAGGATATGTATGTATACTTTAGTTTGTACATGACATACATATGCCTTGAAGTTTAAATCGTTTTGATGAGTTTCATGTTTTTAGGTAATTTCAATTGGTAATGAAAATTTAGTTTCTCATGTTTTCATGTTTTAAGGAATTTAATATGAGCTTAATTGAATATTTTCATGATTGTGTGTTTCACATTACACTTGTTCATGTTGGCCCAATGGCCTTCCACTCTAGTTTTGATGATGATCAACACTCATGTAGTTATGTTTACTAATATTCTTGTGTTTCTAAGTTTCAGATCATTAACAGGATATTAGGTTGGTGATTAGCTTCAACAAGATGATTAGAAGCTATTCATGATGATTCCGGTGCCAAAGCTTAAAGATCATACCTTTGCACTTGGAGGATCACGCGTTTGGGATCGAGTCTACTTGAAGATGAAGATCGTCAAGAAGACTTAGGTATCCTAATTTAGATAGAGTTTTAGATCCATTTGTAAAGCTTAGTTAGTTGATATGCTCAAGTGCACAAACACACACGTTTTATGTTTTGATATTTGGTTTTCATGAATAGTTTGATCAAAACAAGTTTTCATGATTTATATGTATAGTAGATGTTTTCTATTTATACATACATGCTTTAACTTGGTAAACAAACTTATTTTGATATCCCTATTCATGTTTTGGAAAAATCAAAGTTTGATAAAAATACAAGTTTTGTTTTTGATAAAATTGGCAAGACACAAAAATGAATTGATATGATTGATATATGTCTTGAAATTTTTATCACAAGTTTGGTTATCAAAGTAAAATAATAAAACAAGTTTTAGAAAAACAATTTTTAGAAAAACAGTTTTTATTGTGATTAAAACTATTTTTTAGATTTACTGTGATTTTATGGGATTTTTATTGAGTGAAAAGACCTATTTTCAAATCCCGTATCTGTGCAGATCTGCACTGTGCCTGCCAGGCCAGTTCGGTCGACCGGACCGGTCGACCGCACCAAGTGGCCGGTCGACCGGGTCGGTCGACCGATGTGCACGGACGTGCACGCTGGCTACACATTGTAGTCGGTCGACCGGACCGGTCGACCGAGTTGAGAGTTCAACTCTCAGGATGTTTCGGTCGACCGGGCCGGTCGACCGCTAGTGCCCAACGGTCACTTTTCTGACCGTTGGCGGTCGACCGGGCCGGTCGACCGACGCCTGTCAGAGCTGCCAACTCAGCCTAACGGCTAGTTTCTGTTTGGCCTATATAAACTCCATCTCTTTGGGGATTTTGGAAAAGATTTTAAGAGGAAAAATTCCAGTTTTCTGAAGTGTTTAAAAGAGTTTTAAAAAGTAGTTTTTGAGCTTTAAACTTCTAATCTTTATTGTTTTGGGTTTTTGGAAAATCAAAGAGAACTAGGTTTTGGGATTTTGATTTGATCTTTTATTTCTATCATATACAAGAGATTTCCCAAGTAGTTTTTCTTTGTTGCTTGTTTCCAAAAACACTTAGTTTCCACACTTGAGCCATATCTTCTATCCTAAACTATTAGGATCTTATTTTTGTGGAAAAAGAGAAAAGAGAGTGTTTGAGGTTGTTGTTGTAAACCTCTAAGTTGTACACCCTCCTTCATTTGTTGTATCCCTCTTCGGTAGAGGTGATCGGAGTGGTATTGGTTGTGAGCCTCTTAGGTAGAGGTGGAGTTTGGTTGTGAGCCTCTTCGGTAGAGGTGTGTGGAT
Source organism: Agave tequilana (assembly GCA_038442645.1). Taxonomy (NCBI): domain Eukaryota; kingdom Viridiplantae; phylum Streptophyta; class Magnoliopsida; order Asparagales; family Asparagaceae; genus Agave; species Agave tequilana. The sequence continues at coordinate 58,383 of JAVJIF010017790.1, read as the reverse complement.
TGGTTGCTGTATTGGCTACGGGCCTAACCCCTCGGTTGTGAGGAGGTTGTTGTTGAGAGAGGAGTTTGGTACTCCTAGAGTTGTAAGAAATCCTGTTCGGTAGAGGTTCCTCGGTGGGAGTTGAGATAGTGGAAATCCTACACGGTGGTGTAGGCGGGGATGTAGAGCAAGGTGCTCGAACCTCGAAACAAATCTTGGTGTTTGCGTATTGATCCATTGTCTCTCTAACTCTCTCTCTTATATTTGTGCAAAGCATCATATTCATATCATATCATATTTGCTTGTGTTGTGCATATTTCATATTGCCTTGCATTTATTCATATTGCTATTCATTCTTATATGCTTGGCTTGATTGTGTGTATTTTATATTGCTTGGATTGCTTGTGTGTGTGCCTAACTTTTACTCATCCAACAAGAGTTTCACATAGCACCTCAACCCATTTCAAGGGGAATCAAGGGGAGTTAGTCCAGAGCCTCGCAAGGGGAATTCGGCTACACTTGTTGTATTGTATTAGTTTGTGCATAATTTGCATTAGCTTCCGCATTTAGCGCACTTAGTTTGTATTTAGTTTCTTAGATTAGCACTTACACCTATTCACCCCCCCTCTAGGTGTTTTTCAGTTCACTCACTTTATTATGTTTCTCATGATTGTGTTTTCATGAGTATGATATGAGCTTTATGGACTTTGAGTGTTTAGTGATCATGTGATTTACATGTGTTTCATGAAAACAATTTTGTTTTATTCCTTGAAGGATTTCGTACTAGTTTAAAAGTTTTTTCATTTAACTAGTTCGTATTCTTCACTATGGTAGAGATTTTCAAACACACTTTATTTTCAAACCTATTTTCTTGAAAACCCCTACCTTCTACGGGCGGTTGGTTGGGAGACCATGCCTATATATGCTCTATATTGAAAGAATCCAATGATACATGTGCATGTGTTGGGAGGATAGGAATATGATGTATATACTTGATCATTATTGTTGTTTCAATTGGTATCATTGAAATTCTTTCAATTGGTATCAATATTGACATTTTCCTTGTATACTCATATATTGTTTTATGTACGTATGCTTTCACTTCAAAGAGTATCAATTTCAATTGGTATCTATTTTTCATACATATATATGTTTTATTTATGCTTTCACTTCATACCTATATTTTTAAGCACAAATTTTGATAAGCTTGAGTTTCAATTTTGTTTCAATTGATTAAGTTTTCAATTGGTATCCTAAAACAAGCTTATGCACTATTTCTTTTGGTATTTCATAAAGGGGGAGAAAACTTGTATTTCATCTTTCAATTGATATTTGATTCCCACTCCCATTCTTTATGATTGAAAATTTCAACTTGGTATCATATGCTCAAAATGAAGATATTTACAATTGGTATCATATTTGAGAAATTCAAAATTTGTTATGTTTAATTTAAATTGATAACAAGATTGTTTTCTTACAATTGATATGTTATTGGTTTACTTGTCAATTGGTATATGTTTTCATATAAAAATGTTTAATTAAGATTTGTTTCAAATGCCTCGTTTTACCTTTATTTCAATTGGTGTTAATTGATATAGGCCTTACTTAAAATGTTTTTGTTTTATACTCATTTCAATTGATATCATTATGCACTACATTGACAACATTTTTTAATTGGTATCATAATTGATTATGCCCCTTTTTGATATCGTTTTTGCTTTAGACAAAAAGGGTGAACATCAAACATTGTTTTTCATTTGCCCTTTATTGATTCTTTGTTTTGAACAAAAAGGGAAGAACATTTTTTTACTTTTACCCCTTTGTTGATGATTGACAAAAAGGGGAAGAAGAATTTGAATTTGAGTTTGTAGTTTATATTAGGGTGTAAACGGGTCGGGTTCGGATCGGGTTCAGGTAAAACCCGAATCCGAACCCGATAGGGTACAGTATACCCGAATCCGAATCCTAACCCGATAACAAGAGTAGGATCCGAATCCGGCCCGTACCCGTTATGAAAGCTGTGTTCGGATTCGGGTTTCGGATTTTTTTTCTTCTAAATGAAATAGCTTAAACATATATACTTATAAAATTTGCCAATAACTAAAACAAAAATTTGAAATCCCTATAGGACATTGTACCTGTAGCCACAATATTCACAAACTATACAATCTGTTACAATTCATCAATAAACTTGCATGTTAATAATTTATAAAACTCAAATACCAACCCATAAACTTGGATTAATAAAACATATTGTCTTACAAAAACAACATTATCGCAATTTCTTTGATCCAGCAACAAAATTTGAAACCACAAAATAATTACTTTTAGATAAAGGCTAATGAGTCTAATCTGCTCACACATTGTTTCTCCACACAAGATATTGTTCTTAAGAAGAAGGAAAAAAGATAAACAAAATCCTATAAGCTAGTGAAAGATATGGCTTGCTTCTAAAATTTTCTTTGATAGATGTTGGGTTGCTTTTACTAGATCTGAAGAAACCTGCACATGTAAAAAACAAAAAAAAACTTTGCACAATTAGAAATGACTAAAGGAACGTATGCTAATAAAATAAATCAATATTAATACTCAAATAAATAATTTAATTGCATTTTCTTTCTTGTTTTACTTTTACCTCCGAAAAGATAAGCTTGTTGCTGAATTCTTTCTTTGTTAGCTGCGAAGATAACTTATCATAAATCTGAAAAAAATTCTGAACATATAAAACACACAAAATCTTTGCACAAGTAAAAAAGACTAGGAATATATACTAACAAATAAATCAAATATTAATACTCAAATAAATGATTTAATTGTGCATTTTTGTTCTTGTTTTACCTTTACCACTTTGTAATTTTACTTTTATCCAACCAACGAAAGTTTCAATCTGTAAGAATATGAAAAATCATGAACAAACTCAAATATAGAGCCAAAAATGAAAAAGAAAAAGCTTGAACTTGAATAGTTCACTAATTTGAGAGTAGATACTTGAATCATCATTCCCATCCATTGCTCCACCTCTATCAAACTCAGAATCCAAAGCAATTGCTGTAAAAATTGTGGAAAGACCATCCTCTTCTTCCATTAATTGTGAATCTGTTAATAGATATAGACAAAATGAGTAAGCAAATAAATAAAAGGAAACTCAAAAAATATTAAATAGTACTTGACTTGGCAAATAAATAAAGAAAAACTAGAAAACTCAAATCTTACCTATCATTTTATTTCTTATCCAGTCTTGAGTGCAAATTAAGGCTTGTGCAGTAGATGATTTCATAGAACTTCGATGTGCACTAATTACTCTACCACCAGTACTAAATGCGGATTCTGAAGCAACAGTTGAAATAGGAATTGCCAGAATGTCTCGAGCCATCATAGAAAGTACGGGATATTTACCTGCATTAACCTTCCACCACTCCAAGATATCAAAACTGTCATTTTCACCTTTTTTGAAAAGGTGAACTGATTCTTCTAGATATTTATCCAGCTCAGATTTCAGTACAACACTAGATGAGCTTTCTTCAATAAATTGATCAAGAGCCACTCTCGCAGATGCCAACCTTTTGCTTGTAAATCCCTTAGAAACGCATACATTATGAATCCCAATACCAGAACCACCACCAATCTCAAAACAAGAAGTCCCTTGATTGGCTTGAGAATGACGGACAACATACTCATTGTAGAGACTTCTCAAAACATTTCGGATACCATTTATTTTCAGCTCACATTCAAATTCAGCATCATATATCAAATTGAAAAAGTAATCAACTGACTTCATTTTGTAGCAAGGATTCAAAATAGATGCAATTGTCAAAACATTATTGGTTATTTTCCAATATTTTTCAAATTTTTCAATCATTTTTCCAGCCATGGAAACAAGAAATGGATATGGGCTGTGCAACCACTCCTTCAAAGCAACATATATGGTACAAATATCATTAAAATAGATATTTGCAGTAGAATACTTGCTACCTGAAAATTTTTCAGTCACATCATTAAATACCTCCAAACATTCCAAAATAACTTCAACATTTTCCCATTCCTCAGTGGATGGTGCATGTTTGAACTTGTTATCCAATTCTGCAAGGCGTGAAATTGCATCTTTTAAATCATAAGCTCTTTCAAGCATTAGATAAGTTGAATTTCACCTCGTAGGGCAATCATCAATTAATGATTGTTTTGATGCATGCACTTGTTTTGCAATCTTCTGAAATTTTTCCAGTCTAGCCTGAGAACCTTTCACATACTTTACAGTTTCACGCACCTTGTATACTATAGCAGTTAATTCTTTTAATCCATCTTGAACAATTAGGTTTAGAATATGAGTACAACACCTAACATGGAAAAGATCACCACTGAAAAGAAGAGAACCCTTAGCAGAAAAGATTTTCTGAAGCTCCCGTACAATCACATCATTTGTGCTGCAATTATCCAATACTATACTAAATAGCTTTCGATCAAGATTCCAATCATACAATTTTTCTAAGATGACCTTTGTAATAGTATCCCCAGTGTGTGGTGCCTCAACATGCATAAAACTAATTATTCTTTTCTGAAGCTTCCAATTGTCATCGATTTAGTGACATGTTATGCATAAATATCCCATATTTCTATTAGAACTCCACATATCAGAAGTGAGACTAACTCGACATTGAAGTTTATCAAATTCATCATACAACTTACTCTTTTCTTTTTCAAAAATCTTCATGCAATCTTCTTTAATTGTAGTGCGACACACAAACTTAAATTCTGGATTAAGACTCCGAGCAAAAGCTTTAAAACCAAGCTGATGAACAATTGAGAAAGGGTACTCATGTAATATAATCATGCGAGCAAGTTCCTCACGGCTAAATTCTTGACTAAATTTAAAACATTCGATATATGTACTTCCATCAAGCTTTATTTCACCAGATTTCAGAAGCATTTGTCCAACACCACCGCTCCTTTTTACGGTTCTCTTGTAGCTAGAACAAGAATTTAAATGATTCTTTAAATGAGTGGTTCCATTCTTAGATTGTTCTGTCAAAACCTTTTTACAATAATTGCATATTGCTTCCCAATTTCCATCTCTTTCCTGTTTTGTAAAATCATTCCATACAAGAGACCTAAGCTTCCTTTTGGTAGATTTTGGAGAGTCTTTTGTTGTTTCTTCATTAGTATTTTTCCATCATCAACAATATTTTCAGACATACTGAAACAAATAAACAAGGACATACAAAATATCAATAATATGAATTTATTTACATTATCTACAACAATATATTTTAAAAAAATATTAAGTCATTAGATAGGACAAAATTATGAAACAAAAATAAGAATAAACACATGAACTAATGAATAATGTGCAAAATGGTTCAGTAAATTAGTTCTAAATAAAGCAAAGTTTCAGCTTAATTATAAGATTTATTATTTTTTCTTTCTTCTAAAAGAATTAAATAAATCTATTTTTCTTATAGAAGACTTTACTAGTTCTTTCTTTATTCTAAAAGTCTTTAGATACATATCTCATATCAATTGTTTTTTAGTACATGATTCAAAAAAAATACTATATATGATCTAAAGAGAAAGTTACAAACATGACAACTTAAGCAAGAAACTAAATTCACAATCAAAGGGAGAAAAAAAAAAATTTTTTTTGCAAGAAATTAAGTCTCAGATCAGTTGTTTGGAGTTTATGTTAAATAAACTACTACATATCATCTGGGGAAAAAGTCACAAAAATCGCAACTTAAGTAAGAAATTAAAATCACAGTCCAAGAGAACAACAAATCAATCTTTAGCAAGAAATTTAATTATTTAAGCCAAAGTTTATTCAAGAGAATAATGAGATCAATCTTGATGCTAGGCTAAGGATAGATGCATACAGGAAATATTTAATCAAAAATCATAAAAATAAAATTCAGTACCTGTTGTCGTTGCGACAACAAATGATTTTTGTTGAGATCGAAAAAATGATCCTTGCTGTTGAGATCAAAGAAAAAAAATTAGGAAACAGAGATAGAGAGAGAGGGGAGAGATAGAGAGAGAGAGGACTTACAGTTCCCCAGAGTTCAGAGAGGGAAAGTGTAGAAAATAGAAATAGAATGAAATACATAGAATAAGATGTGATAATTAAGTACCTTGTGCCTTTTCATCTTCAAGGAGCTTTTAGATCTAGCTAAGTATGGTAGTTATGAGATCTTATTTTCTCTTTTTCCAAAAAGTAAAGAAGATGAAGAGATCTGGAAAACTTTTGGGAGAGGGAAGAAGATGAACGGGCGGCTGCAACTTCAATTAGAAAAGTCGGCTGAGAGATTAGGGTTGGAATTGGGATTCTGGGAAACTCTTGCCTTTTATTTACATTTGAGTCGGGTTTCGGGTTAGCGGGTTGGATATCTATTATATCCGAATCCGATCCGATATAGGATCAGAGTATAATACAGTGATCCGAACCCGACCCAGTACTGATTTGGATCCTACTTTTCAGATCCGAATCCGAAATTAAGCTATAATTTCGGGTCGGGTTAACGGGTAAGCGGGTACCATTTACACCTTAGTTTATATGCATGTTTTTGTATGCATGTTTTATGTGTTTTTATTAAAGTTCAATAGGTATCAAGAGCTTCTTATTTTATGTTTTTATTCTTGGTTTAAAGTTGTTGGCCCAAAGGCCTTCCACTCTAGTTTGATGATGATTAACTCATTAGTTATGTGTACTAATAATCTTGTGATTTTAGTTTCAGATCATTAATCAAGATATTAGTTGGTGATTAGCTTCAACAAGATGATTTGGAAGCTTTCACATGTTGATTCAAGAGCCCGAGTGTCAAAGATCACATATAGCACTTGCTCGGTGGATCAAAGAGTTTTGGATCGAGTCGGCTTGGAGATTGCGCTCTATAAGAAGACATCGGTACCATAGTTTAGAGTTTGTGTTTAGATCCAAATTGTAAAGATTAGAATAGTATGATATGCTCAAGTTCACAACACACACATTTCATGTTTTGGTTTTCGGTATTTGGTTTAACCAATCTTAGTTTGCATGAATAGATATTATATCAAAACAAGTTTACATGGTTTAGTGTATAATAGATTTGTTCTATATACATGCATGTTTCAACTCTTAGACAAACTTACTTTGATATACCTATTCATGTGTTTTAGGTTTTGTGTTTTAACAAAACTTATTTTGGAATTAAAGACAAAAACTATGATATATATATGTTTCATGTATATAGAATTATATCCATATACATCATGCCTAAATGTTGTTTAATATCATGTTTTTGTAATTAGATGAGTTTTGGACAAAATGTATTTTCTATTCAAAAAATTCAAGTTTTAGAAAATACAGTTTTTGGACTTTGGTAAACATGATAAGACACAAAAATGTTTCAAGATGTTTGAAATTTGTGTTGAAATTTTTAACACAAGTTTATTTTTCAATATAAAATGATAAAACCATTTTTGTTTAATTTTAGAGATTTTATGAAAATTTATTGAATAATTAATAACAGGTTTTTGCTGACCAGAACAGCCTCTGCCAGGCTAGGTCGGTCGACCTCTACGGTCGACCGCACCAAGTAGCCGGTCGACCGTATCAGTCGACCGACGTGCACGGATACGTGCACGCTGGCTGCCTCTTGGTCCGGTCGACCGCACGGTCGACCGACTGAAAGCAGGTTGCTCTCTGTTTTCTACGGTCGACCGCCCGGTCGACCGGTAGCTGCCAACGGTCAAAAATTGACCGTTGGACGGTCGACCGGTAGTTCAATTTTGACAGAAATTGCTGCCAACAGCTATATTTTTCTGGGGGCTATAAATACCCCCATTAATGGCCAGTTTTCTCTAAGAATTTTTTGTGCGAATTCTTCCTTACTCTCTGGTGTTTTCACAGCAATCAAAAGAAGTTTTTGGACTTAAATTGAACAATCTATTTGGTGTTTTTGCTAGGGTTTGGAATATCAAAGAAAAGGGTTTTTGGGTAAAAGAGTTTTGATTCAACTTCTATATCTTGGTTTCAGTTTTCCCAAGGATTTTCTTTGTGATTTTGATTTCCATTCCATTGGTTTTCTCCACACTTGAGCTTCATCTACTTCTTATTCTATAGGATCTTTGTGTGGGAGAAAGAAATTGTTTGTGGTTGTTGTTTAGACCACCAAGTTGAAAACCCTTCATTTGCTTGGCTTTGTACCTTTCCCTCATTGTGTTGAGGAGGTTGTGCATTTGGGTGGTATCCCTCAAGTGGTGAGGTGATCCTTGTGTTGCTTTGTGCAAATCCCTCAAGTTGTGAGGTGATTGTTTGTTGGCTTGGAGTTGTGCCTCAAGGAGGAGGTTGTGTTTGTAAGGAGAAGAGTTAGGTACTCCTTGTAATTGTTATTATCCCAAATCCTCGGTGGAGGTTCCCTTTGTGGGAGTCCTTTGTGGACAAGGTAGTGGACTTAAAATCCTTCTGTGTGAAGGCGGGGATGTAGAGCTGGGTGCTCGAACCTCGAAACATATCTTGTTGTTTGCGCTTGATCTCTTGACTCTTACTCTATATCTCTCTCTCTCTTTACTTTGTGCCTTGCATCAATTCATATTGTTCATTCATAATTATTTGCTTGGCTTGTTTGAGTGTGCATCTCTTGTTAATTGCAATTAGTTTTAAATTCCGCATTTAGTTGACTAGATTAGCATTATCACCTATTCACCACCCCTCTAGGTGATTTCAATTGGTATCAGAGCCTCCGCTCCTGATATTTAGGTTTAACCACCTAGGATTGAGATCTTGGTTTGCTAATCTTCATTTGCATTTCTCATTTGCACACATATAGTTGCACTCATGGATAGCCCTCCTATGTTTGACTTTTTTAGACTTGATGTTTAGAAGGCCAATATGAGTAGTCACTTAAAAAGCCTGGGACATTTAGTTTATCAAGTCACTACTCAAGAATCCTACCCAAATCATAGCAAGCATAAAAAGGCAAATGCATTAGCACTTAGAACACTTAGAGCATCTCTTAATGAAGATCTTTTACCGGTGTTTGATCATTATGATTCGGCTTTTGCAGTTTGGACCATATTGACTTCTCCTGAGCTACCAAGGATCATCAACAAGTTGAGAAGATCTAGGAGAGACATGTCCGACGAGCATTGCCTCATGGTCCAAGGGAAAAACTCCCTTGAGGTACAATCGGATTCTCAATTAGATGATTGCTCTAGTTCCTATTGCGATGGTTGTTTAGAAGCTCAAACCTTAAATATGAAACTTGCCACAAAGCTTGAAATTTTTTTGGAAAAACATAATCTTTTGAAAAAGAATAATCTTGAACTAAAAGAAGAAATGAAGGATTTGTGCTCAACTTTTGAATCGGTTTTGCAAGAGAAGGAAGAGATTACTAGTGAACGTGACTCACTAAGATCTCAACTAGACCTTACCCTAAAAGAGATTGATGTTTTAAAAAGCAAAAACAATTGTGATGATGTTGTGAAAAACAATGAGATTTTATCTTCTAAATTAGATTTTGTTTTAAAAGATAACCTTGTTTTGAAAAATGAAATTGATGTCATTACAAGAGAATTGGATTTAGTTTTAAAGAAAAATGAATCTTTGAAAATTGATATTGATTCTCATGTTTGCCATGCTAGTGTAGCTTCTTCTTCTAGCACACCTATTGCATGCTCCACTTTATCTTCAAGTATTGAAAAAGATATAAATGTTTTGAAGAAAAGTGTTGAATGTTTGGGCTCCACTTTGAGCCAATGTACTTTGAATCATACACGCTTGGAAACCTTGGTTCGCAAAAAACAAGTTCCATCTTTACATGTACACCCATCACGGCATACACATGCTCATCACGGACACAACCATAACATGTATGCTAATGTGTACACTTGTACACATTGTGGTCGAAAAAGCCATCTTGCTAGATTTTGCTATGTTCGTTTACATATTGAAAATTTAGCAAATAATCTTGTTTGGGTTAGGAAAGGTATTAACCCCTATGGACCCAAAAGAAAATGGGTACCAAAGACCACCCCTTTGATTTTTGATTTAGGAGTGGGCTCTCGCATAACGTGAGAGTGTTGGTACCTTGAGGTGGATGCGTTCCAAGCTTAAAGAGAACCATTTTTGGATGCATCACTTTCAAGGAAGGTTTGGTGGAGAGGACCACCATTAGTTTGGAGAACTAGAGAGGTGCTTTCATCGGTTTTGGTATCTATCTCTAACTCCCGTTATATTTACATGCTTTCATATTATTGTTTATAGCATGTTTTGATGTTTGTTGATTATTATGATTATGCCATGATCATTAGATTAGTGTTATACATGTTTAGTTACTTGAGACACCCATGTTTAGATAGACCCATTTGTTGTGTTCTCACCATTGTTTGGCTATTATGTATATCATGATTCTAATAGCATGTGGATTTTCTTCATGGTCATTTTTATGATTATCATGTTTATTTATGTCTAGTTTTATGCCTCATGTTTTGAATATATGTTTAGATGTTAGTTTTCATGAAAACTAAGATTTATACTTGTACATAGAATGGGCCACAAGTAACTCCTTTTATGTTTGTGCTTGAATGCCTATTTGTACCCATTAGATGTGCTAGTATAGTCCAGTTTTGATGATTCATGCATTTTAACCTATATTCTCATTTTGGATATGTTTCCTTGATCATGTGTTTTAACTTCATGTATATGTCCATCTTGTCTAAACTATTGATTATACATATACATCCTTGAGCCACGTGCCTTCATGCATATACTTTTGTGGACTCATTATGTTTAGGATATGTATGTATACTTTAGTTTGTACATGACATACATATGCCTTGAAGTTTAAATCGTTTTGATGATTTTCATGCTTTTAGGTAATTTCAATTTGTAATGAAAATCTAGTTTCTCATGTTTTATGTTTTTAAGGAATTTCACATGAGCTTAATTGAATATTTTCATGTTGATATGTGTCACATAACACTTGTACACTCACTTTATTAGTTTACTCATGATTTGTTTCATGAGACTATGATATGTGCTTTATGGATTTTGAGTGTTTAGTGATCATGTGATTTACATGTGTTTCATGAAAAACAATTTTGTTTTATTCCTTACTTGAAGGATTTTGTACTAGTTTATAAGATTTTCCATTCAACTAGTTCGTATTCTTCACTTTGGTAGAGATTTTCAAACATACTACATTTTCAAACCTATTTTTGAAACCCCTACCTTCCAAGGGCGGTTGGTTGGGCGACCATGCCTTGTATGTGCTTTATTGAAAATCTTTTCAAACTTGAGCATGAAATGGGTGGTAGGTTATATGAGATATACATTTGATCTTATTGTTGTTTCAATTGGTATCATTGGATTCTTTCAATTGGTATCAATCTTGACATTTCTTGTATACTCATATAGTTTTATGTATGTATGCTTTCACTTCAAATAGTATCAATTTCGATTGGTATCTAAATGTTCATACATATATACTTGTTTATGATAAGCTTGAGCTTCAACTGTGTTTCAATTGATTTAGCTTTCAATTGATATCTTATGCCTCAAAAAGAATAATAATTTCAATTGGTAATAAGATCTATGTTTAGAAATTCAAAATTTGTAATGTTTAATTTCAATTGATATTTGTTTACTTATCAATTGGTATCAAGATTCTTGTTTTTAAATTGGTATAGTTTCATTTTTAATTGGTATCAAGATGCACTTCATTGACACACTTTTTAATTGGTATCATATTTGATTTTAGACAAAAGGGGGAGAACATCCCTTGATTATTTTTTATAAAAAGAAGAGAAGAATATGTTTTTATTAGTTTTGTTTTATTTTTAACCCCTTTGTTGATGATTGACAAAAGGGGGAGAAGAATTTGAGTTTATATGCATGTTTGTATGCATGTTTTATGTTTTTAATAAGTTCAGTTGGTATCGAAAAAACATTATTTAAAGAACATGTTTAGTTTTGGTATCAAGAGCTTGTAAAAGAAATCATTAGTTTTGTTTTGCATATACTAAGTTTAATTGGTATCTAAAGCATGTTTATTTGTTTAGTTTAATTGGTATCTAGAACATATTTATTTGTTTTTGAAAATTTCATTGGTATCTTTCATTGGTAACTAGAACCTTTTATTGTTTTATGCATATCTATGCATATTTCATGTTTAGTATTCATTGCACATATTTGTTGTTTATCCTATGCATGAGTTAAGGGGGAGCTTCTTTGAAGCTTAACTTTAATCCATGCATATATAACTCCATGAGTTTTGTCATCATCAAAAAGGGGGAGATTGTTGGCCCAAAGGCCTTCCGCTCTAGTTTTGATGATGATTAACTCATGTAGTTATGTGTACTAATAATCTTGTGATTTTAGTTTCAGATCATTAATCAAGATATTAGTTGGTGATTAGCTTCAACAAGATGATTTGGAAGCTTTCACATGTTGATTCAAGAGCCCGAGCGTCAAAGATCACATATAGCACTTGCTCGGTGGATCAAAGAGTTTTGGATCGAGTCGGCTTGGAGATTGCGCTCTATAAGAAGACATCGGTACCATAGTTTAGAGTTTGTGTTTAGATCCAAATTGTAAATATTAGAATAGTATGATATGCTCAAGTTCACAACACACACATTTCATGTTTTGTTTTCGGTTTTTGGTTTAACCGATCTTGGTTTGCATGAATAGATATTATATCAAAATAAGTTTATATGGTTTAGTGTATATTAGATTTGTTCTATATACATGCATGTTTCAACTCTTAGACAAACTTACTTTGATATACCTATTCATGTGTTTTAGGTTTTGTGTTTTAACAAAACTTATTTTAGGAATTAAAGACAAAAACTATGATATATATATGTTTCATGTATATAGGATTATATCCATATACATCATGCCTAAATGTTGTTTAATATCATGTTTTTGTAATTAGATGAGTTTTGGACAAAATGTATTTTCTATTCAAAAAATCCAAGTTTTAGAAAATACAGTTTTTGGATTTGTAAACATGATAAGACACAAAAATGTTTCAAGATGTTTGAAAATTGTGTTGAAATTTTTAACACAAGTTTATTTTTCAATATAAAATGATAAAACCATTTTTGTGTAATTTTAGAGATTTTATGAAAATTTATTGAATAATTAATAACATGTTTTTGCTGACCAGAACAGTCTCTGCCAGGCTAGGTCGGTCGACCTCTACGGTGACCGCACCAAGTAGCCGGTCGACCGTATCAGTCGACCGACGTGCACGGATACGTGCACGCTGGCTGCCTCTTGGTCCGGTCGACCGACTGAAAACAGGTTGCTCTCTGTTTTCTACGGTCGACCGCCCGGTCGACCGGTAGCTGCCAACGGTCAAAAATTGACCGTTGGACGGTCGACCGACCGGTCGACCGGTAGTTCAGTTTTGGCAGAAATTGCTGCCAACGGCTATATTTTTCTGGGGGCTATAAATACCCCCATTAATGGCCAGTTTTCTCTAAGAATTTTTTGTGCAAATTTTTTCTTACTCTCTGGTGTTTTCACAGCAATCAAAAGAAGTTTTTGGACTTAAATTGAACAATCTATTTGGTGTTTTTGCTAGGGTTTAGAATATCAAAGAAAAGGGTTTTTGGGAAAAAGAGTTTTGATTCAACTTCTATATCTTGGTTTCAGTTTTTCCCAAGGATTTTCTTTGTGATTTTGATTTCCATTCCATTGGTTTTCTCCACACTTGAGCTACATCTACTTTCTTATTCTATAGGATCTTTGTGTGGGTGAAAGAAATTGTTTTGTTGTTGTTTAGACCACCAAGTTGAAAACTTTCATTTGCTTGACTTTGTGTCTTTCCCTCATTGTGTTGAGGAGGTTGTGCATTTGGGTTGTATCCCTCAAGTGGTGAGGTGATCATTGTGTTGCTTTGTGCAAATCCCTCAAGTTGTGAGGTGATTGTTTGTTGGCTTGGAGTTGTGCCTCAAGGAGGAGGTTGTGTTTGTAAGGAGAGGAGTTGGGTACTCCTTGTAATTGTTATTGCCCCAAATCCTCGGTGGAGGTTCCTTTTTGGGAGTCCTTTGTGGACAAGCTAGTGGACTTAAAATCCTTCTGTGTAAAGGCGGGGATGTAGAGCTGGATGCTCGAACCTCGAAACATATCTTGTTGTTTGCGCTTGATCCCTTGACTCTTACTCTATCTCTCTCTCTCTTTACTTTGTGCCTTGCATCAATTCATATTGTTCATTCATAATTATTTGCTTGGCTTGTTTGAGTGTGCATCTCTTGTTAATTGCAATTAGGTTTTAAATTCCGCATTTAGTTGACTAGATTAGCATTATCACCTATTCACCCCCCTCTAGGTGATTTCAAAAGTTCAATTGGTATCGAAAGCATTATTTGAAGAGCATGTTTATTTTTGGTATCAAGAGCTTCTTTAGTTTTGTTTTGCAAATTGGTATCAAGAACTTGTTTTTGAAAAATGGATTTGTTTTATTTAATTTAATTGGTATCAAAAGCATTATGTTTTAAAAAAAAGGGTTTATGTTCATGCATCAAGATAAACATAAATATATATGTGTTTCATGCTTGTTTATGAGCCTTCATTGCTCGTTTATTGCTATGCATGAGTTAAGGGGGAGCTTCCTTGAAGCTTAACTTTAATCCATGCATATATAAACTACATGAGTTTTGTCATCATCAAAAAGGGGGAGATTGTTGGCCCAGAGGCCTTCCACTCTAGTTTTGATGATGATTAACTCATGTAGTTATGTGTACTAATAATCTTGTGATTTTAGTTTCAGATTATTAATCAAGATGTTAGTTGGTGATTAGCTTCAACAAGATAGTTTGGAAGCTTTCACATGGTGATTCAAGAGCCCAAGCGTCAAAGATCATATATAGCACTCATTGGAGTCAAGCTCGGTGGATCACGAAGTTTTGGATCGAGTCGGCTTGGAGACATTGCTCTACAAGTAGACATCGGTACCTAGTTTAGTTTGTGTTTTAGATCCATTTGTAAAGATTAGAATAGTATGATATGCTTAAGTTCACAACACACACGTTTCATGTTTTAAATATTGGTTTTCGGTTTTAGGTTTAACCGATCTTGGTTTTCATGAATAGATAGATTCAAAACAAGTTTACATGGTTTTATGTATAGTAGATTCATTCTATATACATGCATGCTTAACTTCCTAGACAAACTTAGTTTTGACTTACTTATTCATGTGTTTTATGTTTTGGTATTTTTAACAAAACATATTTTGGAATTAAAGTCAAAAACATGAATATGTATATGTTTCATGTATATTGGATTTCTATCCATATGCATCATGCTTCAATGTGTTTAAATATCAGGTTTTTGTATTTGGATGAGTTTTGGACAAAACGTATTTTCTATTCAAAATCTAAGTTTTAGAAAATACAGTTTTTGGTTTTTGGCAAAATTTCTATAACTCAAAAATAGTCCAATATGTTTGTGATTTGTGTTAAACTTTTTAACGGAAGTGTATTTCAATGAAAAATGATAAAACTATTTTTATGGAATTTTAGAGATTTTATGGGAATTTTTAAGACATTAAAAAACCAGTTTTTCCCTGAACTGCAGCTGCCAGGCTAGGCCGGTCGACCGTAGCGGTCGACCGACGTGCACGGATACGTGCACGCTGGCTGCCCCATAAGCCGGTCAACAGCACGGTCGGCCGACTGAGAGCAGGTTGCTCTCTGTTTTGCCCCGGCCGACCGAGCGGTCGACCGGACAGAGAGCGTTGCTCTCTGTATCTGGGACGGCCGACCGCACGGTCGACCGGTAGCTGCCAGCGGTCAAATATGACCGTTGGACGGTCGACCGACCGGTCAGCCGGTAGTTCATTTTTGGCAGGATCTGCTGCCAACGGCTAGTTTGTAAATGTGCTATAAATACCCCATTGGAAAGAGGTTTTCTCCAAGAATTTTTGGACGAAATTTCTGAGCTTTCTCTAGTATTTGAACAAGTTTTAAAAAGAGTTTCTTTGTGCTAAAAAGATCAATCATATTGTTTTAAAGTGTTTCATTATTTCAAAGAAAAATAGTCTTTTGGAATTTGGTTTGATTCAATCATTCTATATCTTTGTGGTGATTTCCCATGTGATTTTTCTTTGTTTTAAACACTTTATTTTCTCCGCACTTGAGCCACATCTACTATCTCATTCTATAGGATCCTTGTGTGGGAAAGAAATTATTTGTGGTTGTTTGTTAGACCACCAAGTTGTAAACCCAAAATTTGCTTGGCTTTGTGCCTTTCCCTCATTGTGTTGAGGAGGTTGTGCAAGTGGGTTGTATCCCTCAAGTGGTGAGGTGATTCTTGTGTAAGCTTTGTGCTAATCCCTCAAGTTGTGAGGTGATTGTTTGTTGGCTTGGTGTTGTGCCTCAAGTAGGAGGTTGTGTTTGTAAGGAGAGGAGTTGGGTACTCCTTGTAATTGTTATTGCCCCAAATCCTCGGTGGAGTTTCCCTTTGTGGGAGTCCTTTGTGGACAAGCTAGTGGAGTTGAAATCCTTCTATGTGAAGGCGGGCATGTAGAGCTGGGTGCTCGAACCTCGAAACATATCTTGTTGTTTGCGCTTGTTCCCTTGACTCTTACTCTATCTCTCTCTCTCTCTCTCTTTACTTTGTGCCTTGCATCATTTCACATTGATCATTCATATTTATATGCTTGGCTTGGTTGTGTGTGCATCTCTATTTGGTTGCATTTGTGTAAATTGCAATTAGTTTTAAATTCCGCATTAAGTTCACTAGATTAGCACTATCACCTATTCACCCCCCTCTAGGTGATTTCAGACATGACCTGTATTGTCCGAGAATTACTCTTGAGGACTACCCGGAGTCAACAGGAGATTGTCAAGGCAAAGAAGCGCTGGAGTCGTCAATCGGTCCAGAGCCTAGAGACTGGCGATTTTCCTATATTGATTATGTCTTGTACGGCATCCTGCCTGAGGACATCAAAGAAGCGGCTGCCATTCGAAGGAAAGCCCCCAAATTCTACTATAATGCGATCACACGAACACTGTATCGTCGATCGCATGACGGGATCTTGCTTCGCTGCCTTTCACCAAAGGAGGCACAGGAGATATTGAAAGAAGCCCATGACGGTATGTGTGGAGCCCATCAACCTGGCTCAAAACTGGCATATCGGCTCCAAAGGTTGGGATGCTATTGGCCCAAGATGATTGCCGACGCCATCACTTATGCCAAGAGATGTCACGCTTGCCAAGTATATGGCGATTTCATCCATCAAGCCCCAGGGTACCTTCACTCTACAACATTTACCTGGCCATTTGAGATGTGGGGGATGGATGTGGTTGGCCCTATCAGCCCGCCATCATCAAAAGGACATCGGTTATTTTGGCAATAACCGATTACTTCTCCAAATAGGCTGAGGCCGTTCCTTTGAAGGAGGTAAAATCATCTGATGTGATCAAGTTCGTGAAACATCACGTCATTTACCATTTTGGGGTACCTCGGCGAATCGTCCAGGACAATGGACCTCAGTTCATCAGTCAGGCTTTCCAGAGATTCTGCGCTAAGTTCAGAATCCAGAGTGTGTCCTCAACGACATACTGTTGGCCCAAAGGCCTTCCACTCTAGTTTTGATAATGATTAACTCATGTAGTTATGTGTACAGATAATCTTGTGATTTTAGTTTCAGATCATTAATCAAGTTATTAGTTGGTGAAAGCTTCCACACATCTTTCGCAAGTTGATTCAAGAGCCCGAGCGTCAAAGATCACATATAGTACTTGCTCGATGGATCAAGGAGTTTTGGGATCGAGTCGGCTTTGGAGTTTGCGCTCTACAAGAAGACTTCGGTACCATAGTTTAGTTTTGTGTTTAGATCCAAATTGTAAAGATTAGAATAGTATGATAATGCTCAAGTTCACAACACACACGTTTCATGTTTTGAATATTGGTTTTTCGGTTTTAGGTTTAACCGATCTTGGTTTTCATGAATGGATAGATCAAAACAAGTTTACATGGTTTAATGTATATATGATTTGTTCTATATACATGCATGCTTTAATTTCCTAGACAAACTTAGTTTTGACTCACTTATTCATGTGTTTTATGTTTTGGTATTTTTGACAAAACACATTTGGAATTATTGACAAAAAGATGGATATATATTTGTTTCATGTATATTAGATTTCTATACATATGCATCATGCCTAAATGTTGTTTAATATCATGTTTTTGTATTTGGAAGAGTTTTGGACAAAACGTATTTTCTATTCAAAATGTGTTTCATGAAAATCATTTTGTTTGATTCCTTTTTTTTTGAAGGATTTCATACTAGTTTTAAAAGTTTTTCCTATAACTAGTTCGTATTCTTCACTATGGTAGAGATTTTCAAACATACTACATTTTCAAATCTATTTTGAAAACCCTACCTTCTATGGGAGGATGGATGGGAGATCATGTTCTTGTATGCTTTAAAATGAAAATCATTTAAAACTTGAACCATGATTGGGAGGTAGTTATATGAGATATACATTTGATCTTATTGTTATTTCAATTGGTATCATTGAATTTTTTTTCAATTGGTATCAATCTTGACATTTCTTGTATACTCATATGTGTTTGTATGTATGTATACTTCATTCTAAGAATATCAATTTCTATTGGTATCTATCTTTCATACATATATATGCTTTATTTGTGCTTATTATATCCCTATATCTTTAAGCACAAAATCTTGTTTATGCTAGTGCTTGAGCTTCAATTTTGTTTTAATTGATTATTTTTAAATTGGTATCAAGCCTACACATTGTTTTAGTTTGTATTTCATAAAGGGGGAGAAAATTTGATTTTGTCTTTCAATTGGTGATTTCTCAATTAGTATTTGATTCCCACTCCCTTACTTTATGATTGAAAATTTCAAATTGGTATCATATGTTTAAATGAAAATGATTTACAATTGGTATCAAAATATGTGTGTTTAGACATTCAATATTTATTATGTTTATTTTCAATTGGCATCAAGATGTTTCATGTGTTTTTGCTTAAAATTGGTATCAATATTTTTGTTTGTTTCCTTTCAATTGATATCAAGATGCTATTCTTTGACATATTTTCAATTGGTACCTTAATTAATTGTCACCTCTAATTGATTTTGTTTTTGTTTTAGACAAAAAGGGAAAATATTTTATTTTATTGTTCGAACAAAAAGGGGGAAAAATATTTAATTGATTTTTCAATTGATATTGGTTTTGCTTTTACCCCTTATTAAAGATTGATTCCTTGTATTAAAAAAAAAGAGAGAGAAGATTTTGTTTTGTTTGGTTTGAACCCCTTTGTTGATGATTGACAAAAAGGGGGAGAAGAATTTGGGTTTATATATGCATGTTTTTGTTTTGCATATATTAAGTTTAAATTTAGTTTAATTTTAATTGGTATCTAAAGCATGTTTTGTAATTGGATGTTTTGTAATTGGTATCTAGAGTGTAATTAGTATCTAGAGCATGTTTTGTTTTAAACATTTCATTGAAATTGGTATCTAGAGCATGTTTTGTTTTTGAACATTTCATTGAAATTGGTATCTAGAGCATGTTTTGTTTTTGAACATTTCATTGGTATCTAGAACCCTTTATTGTTTATGCATAGATATGCATGTTTCATGTTTATGAGCCTTCATTGCATATTCATTATGTTTATTTGGTTATGCATGAGTTAAGGGGGAGCTTCTTTGAAGCTTAACTTTAATCCATGCATATATAACTCCATGAGTTTTGTCATCATCAAAAAGGGGGAGATTGTTGGCCCAAAGGCCTTCCACTCTAGTTTTGATGATGATTAACTCATGTAGTTATGTGTACTAATAATCTTGTGATTTTAGTTTCAGATCATTAATCAAGTTATTAGTTGGTGAAAGCTTCCACACATCTTTCACAAGTTGATTCAAGAGCCCGAGCGTCAAAGATCACATATAGCACTTGCTCGATGGATCAAGGAGTTTTGGGATCGAGTCGGCTTTGGAGTTTGCGCTCTACAAGAAGACTTCGGTACCATAGTTTAGTTTTGTGTTTAGATCCAAATTATAAAGATTAGAATAGTATGATAATGCTCAAGTTCACAACACACACGTTTCATGTTTTGAATATTGGTTTTTGGTTTTCGGTTTTAGGTTTAACCGATCTTGGTTTTCATGAATGGATAGATCAAAACAAGTTTACATGGTTTAATGTATATATGATTTGTTCTATATACATGCATGCTTTAATTTCCTAGACAAACTTAGTTTTGACTCACTTATTCATGTGTTTTATGTTTTGGTATTTTTGACAAAACACATTTTGGAATTATTGACAAAAACATGGATATATATTTGTTTCATGTATATTGGATTTCTATCCATATGCATCATGCCTAAATGTTGTTTAATATCATGTTTTTGTATTTGGAAGAGTTTTGGACAAAACGTATTTTCTATTCAAAATTCAAGTTTTAGAAAATACAGTTTTTGGTTTTTGGTAAAAATGATAAGACACAAAAATAGTTCATATTGATTGATATTTGAGCTAAACTTTTTACCACATGTTTATATATCAATGCAAAATGATAAAACTATTTTTGGTGATTTTTAGAAAAGATAAAAGAATTTTTAAACATGTTTTTAATTCTGTTTTCTGTTCAATGCTTCACCAGTCGACTAGTCTTCTGACCAAGTCGACTTGGCTGAAGTCGGTCGACCGGGTCGGTCGACCGACGTGCACAGAATTGTGCACGTTTGGCAGACTTGGGACGGTCGACCAAACCGGTCGACCGGACTGAGAGCAGAGCTCTCTGTTTGTTTGGGTCGACCGGGGCGGTCGATCGGTAGCTGCCAACGGGCAAAAATTGACCGTTGGGCGGTCGACCGGACCGGTCGACCGGCAGGGTTATTTTGGCAAAATCTGCTGCCAACGGCTAGTTTCCAGATTTGCCTATAAATACCCCATTTGCAAGAGTTTTTCTCTAAGATTTTTTGTGCGAATTTCTCCTTACTCTCTGGTGTTTTCACAGCTATTAAAAGAGGTTTTTGGATTCAAATTGAACAATCTTTTTGGTGTTTTTATTAGGGTTTGAAAAACCAAAGAAAAGGGATTTTGGGAAAAGTTTTTGTTTGAACTTCACTATCTTCATTTCTATTTTTTCCCAAAGATTTTCTTTAAGTTGCTGGTTTCAAATCCCTTGGTTTTCTCCACACTTGAGCAAAAATCTACTATCTTTTCTATAGGATCTTTGTGTGTGGGAAAAGAGATTGTTTGTGGTTGTTGTTGAACCACCAAGTTGTAAACCCTCTATACTTTGCTTTGTGCTTTTCTCTCTTGGGTTGAGGAGGTTGTTTGGGCAAGTGGTTTGTATCCCTCAAGTTGTGAGGTGATCCTTGCTTGGCTTTGTGCTAATCCCTCGGGTTGTGAGGTGATTGTTTGTTGGCTTGGAGTTGTGCCTCAAGGAGGAGGTTGTGTTTGTAAGGAGAGGAGTTGGGTACTCCTTATATTGTGATTGCCCCAAATCCTCGGTGGAGGTTCCCTTTGTGGGAGTCCTTTGTGGACAAGCTAGTGGACTTAAAATCCTTCTGGGTGAAGGCGGGGATGTAGAGCTGGGTGCTCGAACCTCGAAACATATCTTGGTGTTTGCGCTTGTTCATTGACTCTTACTCTCTCTCTCTCTTTACTTTGTGCCTTGCATCTATTCATATTGCTCATACATACTTATATGCTTGGCTTGGTTGTGTGCATCTCTTGTTGAAATTGCAAATTAGTTTTTAATTCCGCATTGAGTTGACTAGATTAGCATAATCACCTATTCATCCCCCTCTAGGTGATCTTTCAGATACTACCCCGCCGCTAATAGTCTCGTAGAAGCTTTCAACAAGACCATTGGCAAGCTCCTCAAGAAATTCGTCTCGAAAAGTCAACGTGACTGGGACGACAAGCTGGGTGAATGCTTATGGGCTTATCACACAACTGTTCGAACCCCAACTAAAGCTATACCATTTTCTTTGGTATACAGGTGTGAAGCCGTGCTTCCACTAGAAATTCAAATTCCATCTCTACGCATCGCCCTAACAGCAGAGATGACAAATGAGGAGAAGCATCGACAGCGACTCCAAGAATTGGAAGCCTTAGATGACAAACGTCTGCAGGCCCAACAACAAATCGAGCTTTACCAAGCCCGGATTACCAGAGCCTTCAACAAGAAAGTCAAAGTGTGAACTTTCAAGAAAGGCGATCTTGTCTTAGCCGTCAAAAGACCTATGGTGATGACACATAAGACAAAAGGGAAATTCCAGTCTAAATGGGAAGGATCATTTGTAGTAGAGTCAGTCTACTCAAATGGATCATATCGCCTCATAACTTCAAATGGAGATACACTCATGATGCCGATCAATGGCAGATTCTTAAAGAAGTACTATCCTTAATAGTACTCCTCTACCGATCAAGTTAAAAGTACACCTCTGATCAAAACAAGAAGAGCGTCTTCATTAACATCCGATGCCTCCGACGGCTAAGGATAGAGGAAAATGTTGGCTTCTAAGCCCAACATAAGTCTTCGACAACTCACTATGCTGAGGGGAATAGCATGGCTAGCCCAACTCAAACGGTCGTTGGTAAAGGCACCTCAAATCCGTTGACAGCTGAGGGTTTGCTAAAAACCCTCGGTTCTAATGTTCCCATCTTCATTAACATCCGACGCCTCCGACGACTAAGGATAGAGGAAAATGTTGGCTTCTAAGCCCGACATAAGTCTTTGATAACTCATCATGCTGAGGGGAATAGCGTGGCTAGCCCAACTCAAACGGTAGTTGGTAAAGGCACCTCAAATCCGTTGACAGCTGAGGGTTTGCTAAAAATCCTAAGTGGATGTAGTTCCACTCTTTCCTCCAAAAATCCCTTACCAATTCTCATACACAGAATGGTAGGTCTACAAAATACAATCATTGCTACGTTAACACTATACCTCTGGTAATGAAAATTTTCAATACTCCTTGTCGAGTACAAACTTTACTTGTCAACTCTACATGGAGCAGCAAAACTTTAAATTTGCCAAGTTAACACTATACCTCTGGCTCTTCAAACTCCACTTGTTAATTCTCATCAATAGAATGACAGGTCCTCAAATTGCTCTTATCATGAGTCAATTACTGTCAAGTTAATACCACACCTCTGACAAATTACTGTTTAAGTTAACATCACACTTCTAACAGTAATCAAGTTGCTGCCAAGTTCAATATTAAACCTCTGACAGTCATCTTCCTTCAGACTTCCAGATCGAAGCTGAAATGAACGATGCTAAGTTTAATACTACATCTCTAGCATCCAAGTCATTGCTAAGTTCAACAATACACTTAAGGCCATGACTTTCCCTCGAACTTCCTTGTCAAAGTCGAGATGACCAATGCCAAGTTCAAAATTACACCTCTAGCATTACCCTCACTGCCAAGTTAAACATCACACCTATGACAGTGACACTTTCAATTTTCCCAAATGAAAGCTGAAATGCTTCTGAGTCAAGTTAAACATCACACCTCTGACTCACATTCTTGTCAAGTTAACATCACACTTCTGACAAGACTACACTCAACCCGTTAAGTTAATATCACACCTCTAACGGTAAAGACTTTCCTAGATCCCCCGCGAATCTAGTCTCACTTGTTATTCTCGTCAACAGAATAACAAGCCCACTTAAAAACATTGTTAGGTTAACATTACACCATTAACAGTGTTTTCATTAACTCCCTAGCTGATCTTAATCAAGTTAATCCCAAACCTCTGATAAAAGTTCATCCTCCCTGGGGGTACAAGTCCACTTGTCACTTTCCTTTATAGAGTGGCAAGTCCACAAAAAATTATCCCTTGTCAAGTTAATATCACACCTCTGACAGCATTGTTGAGTTCCTGAAATAGGATCTTTCTCTACAAACTTTGACTCGTTAAGATTATCATCATAGTTTTGACAAGTCAAAGATTCTTTGCTTCTATTCGTCTGACTTTCAATACAAAAAGGGAGTTCAAGACAATAAAAGGAGACAAAAAAAATGTGTCGCTTTTATTTATATCCAACATATGAAAGTGATACAAAACGCTCTCTTATTCAATAAGATTGAGTGTTACGGATAAAGGAGTATAAAGAAGTCCCTCTCTCTCTCAAAGGCTGCACTCAATCCTTGAAACTACTCACAATTCCAAGTACAAGGTGTTTGAAAAGGCGTCAAAGTAGAATTGAGCACTGCGGCGACGATCGGAAGCTGGTTGCACCATGATGCATGATGTAAACATCGAAGAAGCCTCTGGTTGACCGAGAACAATGGTGTTTCTTGAGGTCGAAAGGCAGCAGAATCTTCTGATTCCACCTGACCATCCGAAGTGGGGGTATGATCCTTCGTTGATGAACATCTCCACCACCAGAAAGTCATCCAATGAGCATGGAGTTCTCATCGATGTCACTTCTGGGGTAGATGAAGGGAGAATCCAAGAACATACCCACCACTATATCACCCGCCATACTCACTCTGACCATGCCATGCCAAGAAGCATGACCGGTGCATAGAATCCAAAGAGATCTTGGTGAGGGTCCGATCCCCGTCTCCCGCATGACTTCTTCTCCTGTGGTCGACCATCGACCAAGTTCGCTGGCCGAAATATTCTCCCAG
Source organism: Agave tequilana (assembly GCA_038442645.1). NCBI lineage: Eukaryota > Viridiplantae > Streptophyta > Magnoliopsida > Asparagales > Asparagaceae > Agave > Agave tequilana. Next base: position 33,790 of record JAVJIF010017790.1, on the reverse strand, counting down.
GGCCCAGCGAATATGAAAAAGGATGATTAAGCCTACCTGCAAGAAGCAAACAATTAGAAGATCTGAAGTTTAGTATACTTCAACAAAAAAAACTAAGTGACAGACGCAGTTATTGCTGAAAGCTTCAGACGCAGGAATGACCCGCGCAGTGAGCTAAACTTCTACGATGGCAGAAACAGACGCGATCAAAACTGTGATACCCACAAAAGTCGAACACAGTCTGGTTTTGCACCCGCGTCTAAGGTTCGAGACGCGAAAATTGCCATCTCCCTGTTTAATGAACAGGGGTTGCAAAATTCAGGCCTGAAACCTTTGATCTAAGTCAACAGCCTCAGACGCGAGCTCTGTATCTAAAGCCCACGGTCTAGGTGTAAAAGTTCATTATGCTCGCGTCCAGAGAATCCCGAGTCAGAGTTTTCTCAATGGCGCAAACTCCCAAAAGATGGGTGCACCAGTTAGACTTCAGAAGAAGGTCAAGAAGATGAATCTCTTTAAGAGATATCAAAACTGAAACTCAGTTGGGCTGAAAATTTCATGGCAAAACCAGGAAGTCATACCCGCAGAAACACCCATTGAGGGTTGAACTTTCTGCATCAAGGTGCGGACGTAAAAAGTGCTCAAGGAGACGCTTTTTGATCTTGAAATCACTTGACAGTGATAATCTTCTAGAGAGATTAAACAGAAGCATGATAACTCCGGGTCATCATCATCCATGGAGGTAAGTCCCAGATACAAGTCCTTGAAGAGAAAAGGTAGAGTCGCTCAGAGCATTCGCTCTCAAAGGAAAGCAGTCTAAGTAATGGACTGCTAAAAGGAGAAGCTGAGCCCTATTTATAGGCAAACCACAAAGCCTGTGATCAATGGTTCGCTAATCAGAACCGTCAGCCTTAATTCCCGCACGAATGTCAAAGCCCAATGACGGGCTGACGCATGGACTATCGCTTCGGGAAGCATCGAAGACGTGAGTCTCCAACCGCCAGTGCCGATTTGGCATTTAAAAGCATTAATGCCTAAACCCAGTGAAGGGCTGACGCGTGGACTGCCACTTCGGGAAACATCGGATGATGCGAGTCCCCAATCGTCAACCTCGACTTGACATTTAAAGATCCAACGAAATCTTTATGACAAGCTGCATGTAACGCCTGGGAAGTTGCACCAAACGCAGGCCCGAGAGCCGCGTCCAGGAACTTGCGTCCCTTTCGGCGTCCTCTTTCATTCCAGTAAAGAGAACTGCGACCGCGTCTCTCAGAGCGGTTCAAAACCGCGTTTTTCTGGGGTCGCGCTTTGAAGATGACAATGGTATTCCTCTCATAAACTCAATATAATTTGAGTTTGCACTGAGTCGAGGATCTAGAGACATGCCTCCACTAAGACAGTGTCGCGTCCTCATATCTATGTGTCAGCCTTAGAGGAGCATAAAACTGCATCCTCTCTACATCCTGAAGTCTGCATCTGGACAGAGTTAAGGGCTGCGTTCAGAGAGCCGCGCCCTTCATAACCAAAGTCGCGTCCTTGGCGCGAACCTGAACCGCGTCTCAATTTGCAGGTCAGAGTCGCTTCTCCCGGGACTGCGTCTCCACCACAAAATCAGAGCCGCGTTTGGCAAACTCAGTTCAGCCTGAGTTTATTCAGAGTCAGTCAAAGATCACAACCAAAGGCTACAGCTGAGAAATTAGATTCATCTACAGGGGAACATTGAAGATGGAGCAAAATCTCAAAGATTTTTATTATTTAAGCCAAAAATGATAAAAGTACTACAAACACTCTTGATGAATAGAGTGCTCTCTTCTTTGCAAAACAAAAAAAAAAAGAGAGAAGAAAGAGAAGGCTAATAATCTTGATTAGCCAAAGAACGGATTTGTTCTCGGAGGCGATGTATCTCATGCTGACGCACTTTCTCAGCCTCCATGAGAGCCTGGACCCGCAGCTCCTCATCGGACAAAAATCTCCTCGCAGCCAGCTGCGCTCGTAGAGATTCCAACCTGGAGGAGTGAGTGGAGAGGTTTTCTTCAACCTGCGTCTTGGCAGCTTCCAGCTCTTCCAGCTTCTTCCTGGCAGTGGCAAGCTTCTGCTCATTGATTGCAATCAAGGCTTCTGCTTTAGCTATGGTGGCCCGAGCAGTGATAATAACCTGCTTTGCGCTCTGCATGACGAGTTCAGATTCCCTTGAATCGCCAATCAGCCTTTGATGGTCAGCCTGAAAATGTTGGAGATGGTGGGTCCCTTCAGCTATCCTTTCCTCCATCTCCTTTCGCTCTTGTTCTTGAGCAGCAAAAAGCCTAGTCAGGGTTGCCTGGGCCTCGTGAGCTGAGCCAGCGTCTTCCAAAGACTTAAGCTCTTTCAGATCACTCCCCAACTGCTCCACCAGCAGCAGACACGCCCTAACCTGTGAAGGACCTCCAGTATAGTTGATGTTCCCGATCAAATTCTCAAGAAGCACTCGGGCAAATTCGAAAGAACTGCCCCCAGAGAGGATGAGATCAATACATGATCGCATGGAAGTAAAGAACTGCTGCACCATTTGACGTGTCAGTTCTTCCATGATATCATTGACTGGAGAGAACTCTGCTGATGTACTCCCAGATCCCCTTTCTATCACAGGGCGAGGGATGGGAATCAACTTGTCCCGTGCAGGAGTAGGATCAACGATAGGTGCGACAGAAGCCGAGATGGTCGCCGATACGTCTGGCAGTCACTGTCGTAGCAGCCTCCATGGCGACTGAAGTAGCAGCAAACTTGACTTCTTCAGAGCCCTCAGTCGGGACTTGAATTGTGCTGCCCTCTGGGCTGACGCTGACCGCAAGTTCCTCTGCCTGAGCTCCCTCAGCGCTCTCTGCAGATTACCAGAACATTAGCCATGACAACAAACAGAAAATATTCAAGACATCAATATTTCTTTACCAAGCCGAGGGTCCAAAGACGGCAAGTTCCTGGGCAAACCTTCCAGGTGGAAGTCTCCCCGACTTCAATAATTGCCCTCTCTTGAGGCATCTCAACAGCAGTCTCAACACCCTCCTGCGGGCCAGCTCCTGTATCATCTCCTCGATATGGGAGAAAGTCACAGCCTCGCTGTCCACGGCCAGCCCTACAGCATAAAATAAAAAAAAAACGTCAGAACCTTCTCCCTAGTTAAAAGGGCAATTGGGTCAAAAAGACAAAGAGAGTACCTTCAGCAGGAGCAGTTGCCGCTAGTGGCGACGCCGTCACCGGATCACACCCATATATCTTCTCCTCCGTGATATGTGAGAATTTACTCGGATCTGGAGGAACGGTTCATCGCCAAAATCGACCTCATCGCCTGAAGAATATTCATCCTCCTCAGACGATGAAGACGACAACGCAACACAAGAGGCCTCGGCAGCCGAAGCCTTGCCACCAAATCCCCAGTAGTAGGGATGGGGTCAACTACTCGCGAGCTGGGGATTAATACACCAGGAGACCCAGGCTGTTGCGCTTCATCCCTCCTCTCTTTAGTCAAAGAAGACCCTGGCTGAGTTGAGACCCCTGGAATCTCAACATCATCCCTTCCCACCAGTTCAGCTTCAAGTTGCTCAGCCTCATTAGTTGCAGTGGGATCATCAGCAAGCTCCCCTTCTTTTAAAATCGCGGGACCCCTGCTGCGCAATCCACGAGGGCGAACGAGGGGGGCGTCGTCTTCCTCCTCCTCTTCTTCCCTCTGCTCTTCAACGCCAGAAGGGACGGTCTCTTCAGCCGTCAAGTCTTTCCTGGCCTTCTTCGGGGCAGGCTCAGCTGTGGAAGTAGAGGCAGGTTCAGCTTGGAGAGTAATGCCATGAGGACGTTTATGCACTGCCTGTCGACGCCTTCTGGCAGGCTGCTCCCTAGGTGGGGCTGCTCTCGGCTCCCCCCGTGTCTCCCCTCTGGCCTCCCTCTAAGCCGCCTGATATTCATTGATGCCTCGCGAGCGCTTGTTGGACGCCACCTTCTCTTCATAAGACGCATTAATGCTCTTAATACATGAACACTCTATTGAATAGCCAGGCATCTTGCTAGCCTGGAAGTACCAGGTGCAGAAGCTAAGGCTTGCGTAGCAGTTTGGCGTCTTATGAGGTAAGCGGAAAAGAGCCTGTGTCCCCCCAGCCACGCTGTAATACCAAGCCCGAGCACCTTCAAACAATTTTCACTGAAGGCAAGCTGAGCGTTAGGGTTGCCGACATATAGTTGGTCATAGCCGAATTGTCGGGCAAAACGATTCAGCATATAAGGCTCGATCGTGCACGAGTTTCCTTGCCGAAAAAGCAGATACCCGGGCCGGATATTGATAAGCCACCAGAAGACTCCCGATGGCAGCCTCGTGAAGTCGTCCAGACCCACAATGTCGGCAAACTTATCCCCATAAGCAGCATCTGCAATCTCGGGGAAGCAACGGTTGAGATGATAATTTGAAGCGATCAGAATACACCTCCAAACGTAGAACATATAGTTGTTAGACCAGCTCGAACTCTCCAGCCGCTGCACAAAAGGGACAAACCCCTCGCATGGGGACACTGGCGTCATCAGCGAGGGGCAGTGCATCACGTACCAAGCCATTAAGTACGTGTAGGGAAGCTCGATCCGAGGGTTAGGGGTCTTCACTCTTGGCCTTCCCTCTGAGTCGACCTCCGGTTTACCTTGGGAGTCGACGATGGCCTCCACCCTGCACAGGCTTTGAGTCAGGGCCCGCAACCCACTTTGGATACCGGCCACCATTGCCGGAAGGAGAGCTATGGACCTACCATAGGCCAGCAGCACCGCCGGATACACCACGTCGGCAACAATCACCTCATGCGGCAGTGTCGGCACTACACAGCGCTTCAACCACAGCATGAGGAAACCCGCCAGCAGTGCCCGTTTAGAAATGGGAACCCGGGCTTGATGATGGAAACTTTCGAAAATCGTGCCAGGTTTGAAAGTGTCTTCGTTCGACTCTGTGGTATAAGAACTCACAGAGGCGTCGATCCTCTCGGCGATTTCTTCGTTAGAGCTGGGAGCCAGACTGGTCACTGAGTGGTCTTTCTCAGTGATACCATTAAACAAGTAGCTCGCCCAAGATAGTTGCTTAACTCCCCTAGTCCTCTAGGAGGTTATTTAGCCGCAGATGTGGAAATGACATAGCACTTCCCAGTAGGTCTCATATACACTAGGGCACTCTTTCTTCAAGAGATGAAGCTCCTCAGAGGTGAGGACGTATTCCTCATAAGGAGCATCTCCCATTACCAGCCCCGAGACTTCATATAATTCATGCAGGGCGAGCCCCATTTCTCCAACTGGGGTGAAGAACGTCCCCATCAAAGGGTTGTAGTGCTCCAGGATCCCAAAGAAATTTTGGGAATTCTGTGGGATGCCTTGCACAGCCTGACCGCTTGGTACAGTTCCACCTGGTCCAATAGACCTCCGAGTTCGGTGAGGACAAAGCTCACCATCTTGCCCCACCAGTACTTATCAGTGGAATGAATCCACCCGAGCGGACGGAAGTCAGTGGGAAAATCACCCCCTACCTTCATGAATTGATTAATAAAGGTAGTGCTGAGCTGAGGGGTTTCCCCTACTGGGTAATCAGACCTGAGTAGTTCAGGAAACAGGCTAAAAACTTCCTTCCATGACCGGCAGTGTGTACCTTCCTGGCACCCAGGATGCCGAGAGAGACATTGGGGACAGGTCGGGCAAGGTCCCATTCCATTGACCGAGGGACAGACATGTGCTGAAGGAAGGATAAGGGGTACATTCTCTCCATATTTGGAAGAAAGAATTTCCTACCCCTATCTGGCGGAGCCACTTGTAATCGCCATCATGCAAGACGAAACCACCCTCGCCAATATTGTCCCCAAAGAAGAAGACGGGTTTCTTCAATGGAATGTGCGAATCCGTCTTAAATTCTACGTCAGTCATAAGTTCCCGGAATGTCGCCATGTCGACCTTGGAGAGCTTCTCCCTTCGTTCCTTCGGCTTGTCGATAGTCACAGGAGCAGTCCTTTGCAATACGAAGGTTAAGTTGCGGTCAGCACCACCTACGTGCCCGAAGTGACACTTTTTGGAGAGAGGATCGGCGGAATATCGCACTGCAAAAAGAAAACAACACTTGATCAGAAATCTGAAGGGAAATGATTAAGTGTCCATAACTTAAACGCAGAAGTAAACCCAGACGCGGAAATCATCAAAATCTGCGTCCAGACCCGAAGATCGCGAGGCTAACATGGAGCCCGCGTTTTGAAAATCCAAGACTTATAAAAAATCTCTAAGTACTTGGACTCAAACGCAAGAGTCATAAGAAATCTGCGCCGAATCTTTCATACTTAAAAACATTCTAAGTGTTGAATCTAAAACACAAGGCTCACTGGGGCCCTGTGTTCAACAAGCAGACGCAGATCGAGCAGATAAAAAGCAGCAAGGGTCATCAAACCTGCGCCTTGTTTATCGACTCAAGAGCCGCGTCTGAAGATCAAAACACGGGCTCGAGCTCGCGTTGGCGGGTCACTTTTAAAGGGGGTTCAAGAGTTTAAAGAATTCTATAAACCCTTTTAATGGTGGAAATCAAGTCCGATGGCTTTATACCTGAAATAGGGGTTTCCTGCATCGAGGAACCGCCCCTTTGAGTCTCAGTGACGACCGCCTGTGAAGATGAAGCAGTTTGCTTGACCTTTGGTGCCATTGCGAACCAAAGATTCGGTGTTAGATGAAGAAAAGAGAACAAAGGAAGCTCCTTTCTCAAAACCCTAACAGATGCACACGAAGACGAAGGAGAGTCTAATGATGACTCTTAAAGGACTGTTGCCTTTTATAGGCACGGTGATTCGCAAAGATACGCGGCGCTTGGCTCGACGCTTAATCACCGCCTGACGTGTGGACAGCGCATTAAATGCAGCATGAAGTTCGCACGCCAAAAAGAAGATGTCCTCTCAATTCAACAGGACACGTGGCAACATACTCATGGCACGGATTCGCATCCAACAGTCGCGTCTTCATCTCTAAAGACGCGCCCCTTCGACGGACGCACCTTCTCAACATGGCCAGAGTTGCATCCGGAAAGTCGCGTCTTCATGCCAAAAGACACGTCCCTCCGAAGATCGCATCTTTTCAACCCGGCCAAAGTCGCGTCTACCTTATGGAGTAACAGTCGTATTTTCATCCCAAAAGATGCACCTCTGTAGAAGGCGCGTCTTTAAAATAGTGGTACCCCCTGCGTCCATAGAACTGGCGTTCAGTTCTTACTTCTGCAATTCAGTTCAACAGTACACTGGCACAAGCAGACGGCTGCCCACCCCTGGTTTAAAGTACACCAACGACAAACTCAAAGCATCGGTAAAGTTTAGACTGTGTATCTAGACACTCACCACGATTATTTCTGGCGGCTTCAAAGGTTCCACAGTACACTCACGAAGACCATAGTCCAGACAAGATCAAGCTTGGAGTATTGTCAGTCCAACCATGAGAAGGGCGAATTCAGCTAAAATCTAAAGTATTTCGAAGTCCGTCCCAGCCAACTGCGAAATATCGAAAACTTTGGAGGGGGTTCTGTAGGCTGTCTAAAAATCATTAAAAGACAAGTCGCCAAAAAGTAGAGTTCCAAACTCCAGACGCAGGGCTAATCATAGCCAGCACTGCGGCACCAAGGCGCGAGGGTCGAAACCCGCGTCTCAGCCAGCACTGCGGCACCAAGGCCGAGGGTCGAAACCCGCGTCTCAGCCAGCACTGCGGCACCAAGGCGCGAGGGTCGAAACCCGCGTCTCAGCAGCATTGCAGCACTAAGGCGCGAGGGTCGAAACCCGCGTCTCAGCCAGCACTGCGGCACCAAGGCGCGATGGGTTGAAACCCGCGTCTCAGCCGTAACTGCCCTGGTTATGGGGTCAATCACGGCCCACATAACGGGGAAAGTTAGCCCCCATTATGGAGTATTTTTAGGAGCATGTTCACCCCAGAAACCTTTATAAATAGCCCCGTTGCTATGAGAAAAAGGGGAGGACGGATAAAAAAAAGGAGGAATCAGATCAGAGAATCCCGAGGAGAAGAACTCGACTTGAGAGCTTCCACAGAAAAGGAAAGAGAGTCTAACTCTTCAGCTAACTTGCTGTGTACAAGTTAATCTTTGCCTACAATCTCTTTGAGATTTTGGTCGACAGAGCTGTGTTACTCCGTCTACCACCCGAAAAGAAGATCCCCAAAGTTCCTGACGTTCACCCGGTCAACGGAAAATAAGATTCACTTTCCACCGCCACTTGAAGAACCCAGCATTAAACAAAGGGAGGATTCAAGATTCAATATCCTCCCTCTCTTGTAACTGGAGTATAAGTCCGTTGTAATTTTTCAATTGATTCAAGGAAACTTTACGCGAATTTTTCTCCCGTCAAACAGCATGAGTTTGACATAGGGCTAAAGGATGATCACACATCCTTGATTGAGGCCAAACTCAGCAGTTACTCCATTAAATGGTCAAATGCCATGGAAGATGAGTTAAAATTCATGAAGGATAACAATATTTAGGATTTAGTAGAGTTATCTAAAGGAAAGAAACTGATTGGTTGTAAATGAGTGTGCAAATTAAACGGGATTGAAAGGCAATGTCGAAAAGTATAAGGCACATCCTGCTCCAAAGAGATTCACTCAAACAGAAGGCATTAACTATAAGGAGACTTTCTCTTCATTTTTCATGAAGGATTCTTTAGAATTATCATGGTACTAATGGCTTATTTCGACTCGGAGTTACACCAAATGAATATTAAGATTACCTTCCTTAATGGTAGCATTGAGGAAGAAATTTGTATGGTGCAAGCAGAAAGTTTTAAAACCAAAGGTTCACAATATTTGGTTTGCAAATTTAATAAATCTATTTATGGTCCAAAACAAGCATCCTGTCAATGATATTTGAAATTTGATCAAGTAATATTCGATTTTGGTTTTAAGGAGAATGTAGACGATCTATATATTTGCCATAAATTTAAAAAGAGTAGACTTATATTTCTTGTGCTATATATAGATGACATTCTACTAGCAAGTAACGATGTGGCTCTTTTACTTGAGACCAAAAGTATTCTCTCAAAGAATTTTGAGATGAAAGATCTTGGAGACATTTCTATTGTGATAGGCATTCAGATTCAACGTAATAAGACACGTGAAATAGTAGGTTTATCACAAAAGGCCTATATCGATAAGGTGCAAGATTGATGTGGCATGAAGAATTGCTTTAGGGGAGAAAAGATGAGTCTACTCTAATGTCCCAAGAACGATATATATAAAGAGCAAATGAAAGACATTCCATATGCATCGGCAGTTGAAAGTTTGATGTATGCTCAATTTGTACCCATTCAGACATAGCATATACCGTTGAGAAACTTGGCAGGCACTTGATCAATCTTGAGATTGATCACTGGGAGACTGTCAAGAAGGTAATGTGATATCTACATAAGACTATATGAAATCTGATCAGTTGCAGCTGAACGGATACACAAATTCAGATTATGCTGAATGTATTGACAATAGGAAGTCCATTTCATGTTACATTTTTCTGATTACAGGAAGATGATGGATTTAGTCGAGAAACCATTATAGCTACACTGTGACAATAAGAGTTATAGAAATCTACGCAACAGTGACAACAGTTCAGCAAAGTTGAAGCATATCGACATCAAGTTTTTTATCATAAAGGATAAAGTTCAGATCACATTGTGTCTGTTGATAGTGTTAGTACTATTTTTAATATTATAGATCCACTCATTAAAGAATTTTCACCTAATGTCTCTTTAGAGCATATTGCTCATATGGGGCTTCCGCTAAAGTCTTCTTAGAGCATATTGCTCATATTGGGATGGCTAGTCATGATGATATATTAGTTTAGTGGGAGTAGATAATTTTGTATAACAGATATTATCTCTAAGTGCACTTTATATATATTTATTGATTCCAATAATAAAGTATAATTGCTTTTCATAAAGTCTATTTTTGCGCATTTGAGTTTGTTGAATTAGCAGTTAGACTCTTTGGAGTCATAAGGTTAGACTCCAACGAGTCATTGAAAGTACACCTAGAGGGGGGTGAATAGGTGTACTGCTAATCTAATGGACAATAATGCGGAAATTAAAACTAAATAGTAACACACTTAGTGTAACCAACGAGTGTAGCCGAATTCCCGGTGAAGGGCTCGGGACTAACTCCTCTTGATTCCTCTGAATAAGAGTTGAGGTGCTATATGAAGCTCTCGTGGTTAAACACAAGTGAGGCACATAAACAAACACAACCAAGCATATAAGCATGATATGACAATATGAATGATGCAAGGCACAAAGTAAAAGAGAGAGTTAGAGAAAGTGGATCAAACGCTAACACACGGATATGTTTCGAGGTTCGAGCACACAGCTCTACGTCCCCGCCTTCACATAGAAGGATTTCCACTAACTTGTCCACACAGGACTCCCACACAGGGAACCTCCACTGAGGATTTGGGGCAATACAATAACGGGAGTACACAACTCCTCTCTCAACCGAATACAACCTCTCACTAGAGGCTAGGCACAAAGCCACACAATCAACCTCACAAATGAGGGATAGGCACAAAGCCAAACAACCAATCAACCTCTCACTAGAGGGATAGGGCACAAAGCCACCACTCCAAAATCAACCTCTACACAAGAGGAATAATACAAAGTAGGAGGGTTTACAACTTAGTGATCAAAAGACCACAAACCAATTTCTTTTTCCACAAAACAAAGATCCTATAGAAAGGATAGTAGATAAGCTCAAGTGTGAGAAAACAAAAGGAATGGAAAATAAATACTCAAAGAAAATCCTTGGGAAAAATAAGAAATAATGATGAAGAAGATGAACCAAAACACTTTCCCAAAATCACTTTTCTTTCATTTTTCAAACCCTAGAAAAACACCAAATCAAATGTAAACTTTAAAGCCCAAAACTCTTTTGAAGCTTGTATAAAAACACTAAAGAGTATAGGAATTTTTGGCTCTTAAAATTCTATACAAAACAGCCCAAAGAACCCCAATATATAGGCCAAGAAAAAATCTACCTGTTGGGATCCAATCAGCAGCCTGGACGGCTGTCGGTCGACCGCCAACGGTCAAATTTCTGACCGTTGGGGCAGCGGTCGACCGGCCCGGTCGACCGTGGCCTGGAACAGAGAGCAAAGCTCTCTGCCGGTCGACCGACCCAGTCGACCGGGGCTTTCCAGAGAGCAGAAACTCTCTGGCGGTCGACCGGTCCTCCAGCCAAACTGGCGTGCACGTTCTGTGCACGTCGACCGACTCCTAGCTCGGTCGACCGGCCAGGTTGACCGGCAGAAGCCAGAACAGGACTAATAAGAGATTAAAACTTGGTATTTTGACTTAAATAAAATCCCATAAAATTTTTAAAAATCCACAAAAATAGTTTCTTATATTCTCTTTGAAATCCAAACATGTGTGAAAAAATTCAACACATATTTCAAACTATTTGAACCATTTTTGTGTCCTTAAAATTTTACCGAAAACCAAAATCCGTATTTTTTAAAACTTGAATTTTTGAAATGGAAAATCGTTTTGTCCAAAACTCATCCAAATACAAAAACATGATATTGAAACAACATTTAAGCAAGTTGTATATGGATATAATTCAATATACAAGAAAGATATATATATCAATATTTTTGACATTAAATCTGAAAATAAGTTTTGTTAAAATATCAAAACTCCAAACTCATGAAATAGACTATCAAACTAAGTTTGTTTAAATAGTTGAAGCATAGGTGTATATAGAACAAATCTAATACACATTAAACCATGTAAACTTGTTGATTCTATCTACTCATGAAAATCAAGATCGTTAAACCAAAAATCGAAAAACCGAAACATGAAACTTTAAACACGTGTGTGTGTTGTGAACTTGAGCGTATCACACTATCTAATATTTACAAATGGATCTAAACAAAAAAACTAAACAATGTATCGAAGTCTTCTTGTAGAGCGTCGTCTCCAAGTCGACTCGATCAAACGTGATCCACCGAGCTTGACTCTAAACGAGTGCTAGATATGAACTTGACGCTCGGGCTCTTGAATCACCATGTGAAAGCTCCAAAACTCCTTTGTTGAAGCTAATCACCTACTAATATCTTGGTTAAGTATCTAAAACTAAACATCACAAGATTATTAGTAAACTATAACTACATGAGTTAATCGTCATCAAAATTAGAGTGGAAGGCCTCTGGGCCAACAGTCATGAGGTTAGACTTGTTGGAGTCATAAAGTTAAAACCAGTTGGAATTGTACCTTATTTGATTAAAGGATATTTTCACGCCATACGTCCACATTTGATCTATGTTGTTAAGGGATCTGAAACTTGTGATAAGAAAGGTCCTACGTCGATTATACATAAGGTAACGACCGTCATGTTCGGTAGCAGGACATTTAATGAACCAGATTATTTTGAAACGTGATTTATTGATGGTTAAATTTTGGTACCATAAAGTTATGTATAATATGAAAGTACACCTAGAGAGGGGTGAATAGGTGTAATGCTAATCTAAGACAAATAATGTAGAATTTTAAACTAAATTTCTAAACACAACGTGTAACTAAGAGTGAGCCTGAATTTCCCGTGAAGGGCTCTGAAATTACTTCTCTAGATTAAGAGTTGAGATGAATTAAAAGCTCTCTTGGTTGAACACAAGTTTGGGCACACAAACTATATCAAACATGTATATAAATATGAGCAAGTAATAACGATGCAAGCTATTAAGAGAGAAAGAGAGAGAAATAGATCAAACGTAAATATAGTGATATGTTTCGAAGTTTGAGCCACTGCTTTACGTCCCCGCCTTCACATAGAAGCATTTTCACTATGTCCACACAGGACCTTTCACAAAAGGACCTCCACCGAGGAATTACAATTACAACTGAAAGTACACAACTCCTCTCACTCCTCTACACAAGAGGGAAGGCACAAAGCCTAGCACAAAGCAAAGATAAAGAAATACACTTAGTGATCCAATGATCATAAACAATCTCTCTTGGTGATCACAAATGATCATAAACAATAGCCTCTCACGAACAAGATCTTAGAGGATAGATTTGAAGTAAATAGCTCAAGTATGTAAGTAAAACAAAGTGTTTGAAGAAGAAACTATGTGAGTAAAACAAAGTGTTTGAAGAAGAAAACACAAAAAAATACTTGGGAAAAACTTCTTGATAAATGTAAGAAATGAAGAACTAAATAGAATTCCCAAAACTTGTATTTCGTTATTTTTTCAAAATTTTGAAAACAATAAAGATAGAGAATTTTGACACAAAAACTCTTTTAAGAACTTTGTTAAAAACATTTGAGAAGGTGGGAAAAATTGCTCTTGAAAATCTTGGTGAAACAGCCCTTAAAGACCCATTTATACAGGCCCTTGAAAAACTAGCCGTTCGGGTCCAGAACCAGACCATATTTGCCTGTCGGTTGACCGTCGGTTGACTGGCCAATGGTCAGATTTCTAATCGTTGGGGTTACCAGTCGACTACCCCAGGCAAACTTGCCTAACAGTCAACCGCCCGGTCGACCGAGGCCAGAACCAGAGAGTTCTCTCTCTGGGTCTGTCGACGACCGTTCGACCGGGGCCAGATCCAGAGAGCAAGCTCTCGGATCGGTCGACCGCACGGTCCACCGGCCCAAGGCCAAAACTTCTGTGCACGTTCTGTGCACATCGGTCGACCGACTGGTCGACCGAGCTCTGATTCGGTCGACCGCCAGCAGGCTCAGGACAGGGCTATAGGATTGAAATAGTTAGCTTTTAATTTCGTATAAAATCTCATAAAATCACATAAAATCTACAAAAATAAGTTCTTATAAACATTTGAAGTACAAATATGTGTGATCAAAAATTAATATATATTACAAACTATTTGAACTATTTTTGAGGCATGAAAATATTGGCTTTAAAAAAAATTGTATTTTCCAAAACTTGAATTTTGAAATGAAAATACATTTTCTCCAAAACTTGTTTAGATACAAAACATGATATTTAAACTCAATTGAAGTATAGTGTGTATAGTTAGAATCCAATACACATGAAAAATATATATTTATATTTTTGAAATTAAATCCAAAACTAAGTTTTGTTAAAAGACAAAACTTGAAACACATGAAGTAGAATCATCAAAATAAATTTTTAGACAATATGAATCATATATGTATATGGATGAAATTCAATATACATTAAACCATGTAAAACTTCTTTTTATTCTATCTATTCATGAAAACGATAAATGTATGCTTGTAAATCCAAAACCAGTTAAACCGAAACCAATACTTTTGAACTTGTGTGTGTGTGTGTGTGTGAACTTGAGCATATCAAACTAACTTTCCTTACACAAGATCTACACAATAAACAAAACTAAACAAACTGAAGTCTTCTCGTCGGTCTTCATCTCCAAGACGACTTGATCCATAGAGCTTGACTCCTTCCCAGTGTTGGATGCAATCTTGATGCCGAACTCTTGAATCAACAGGTGTTAGCTCCAAAACTGGCTTTGAATTCTTTGTTGAAGCTAATCACCTACTAAGATCTTGATCAACAACTGAAACTTAATAAACACAAGATCACTAGAAAACTAACCTTCATAAGTTAGTCATCATCAAAACTAAGGTGAAGGGCCTCTCGGCCAACAATCTCTCCCTTTTTGATGATGACAAAACTTATGAGGTTATATATGAATTCATTAAGGATAGGCTTCATAGAACTCCTTCTTAACTCATGCATGTGAAAATAAACAAATAAATATTCAATGTAAGCTAAAGATACTAATAAAAACATAACTGTGTGTGTGTGCGCGCGCGCGTGCACGCGCTCGCATAAACAATGAATCAAACAAGCATGTGTAGGCACAAATCCTTCTCTCCTTTTTTGTCACTCATCAACAAAGGAGTGAAGACAAACAAATAATACCAATAAATATATTTTAAAAACAAAATTTGATGCTAATAAAATAATCAATTGAAAGAATCAATTAAAAGTGAAACCATTTTTTTATCCATTGAAAATAAGATAATCTTTTTACCAATTGATACCAATAGAAAGACATGATACCAATTGAAAGTAAAATCAAAATTTTAAGTAAATACTAAAATTATTTTGCAATAAAGATACCAAATTGAGAATAATACCAATTAAGATTATTGATACCGATATTGAAAATGTTAGCATATGCTGAAACAAAATATTTTTCATTATCAAGAGTGGGAGTAAGATTCTAATTGAAAATAAAATCAATTGAAAGATAAAATTAGAATTTCTCCCCCTTTATGAAATACTAATAAAAATAATGTATAAGCTTATAAAGGTACCAATTATCATTAAGAACATAAAGGTTAGCATAAAATTAATTTGTACTTTAAAATGTATGTATGGACATTGTGAATCAAACACAATCAAAATCATATTTGTATGTAAGATCAGAGAAATATAATATCAATTTAGATATGATGCATATATATATACATAGAAAACATGAGTATACAAAAATTAATTTTCATTAAAATCATGTATATCTCATAACTACCTCCCTTTCATGCACATATTTGAAAGATATTCGATTAAGGGTATATAAGGCATGGTCACCCAACCACCCGCCCTTAATAGTAAGGGTTTTCAAAATATGAATTGAAAGAATAATGATCTAATTTAAAGTAATTTTCAAAATTAGTTCAAAATCCTTCAAGTAAGAATAAAACAAATGTATATCCATGAAAATATCTAAGTACATGAGTATCGACACTCAAAATTCATTAAGCATATATAGGCTCATGAAAAAAATCATAAGTAAACACCAAACTTTGAGTATATGAGAGTCATGTAATTAACAAAATCATAGAGATAAGACAATTAAGCTCAATCAAAATTCTTTACACAAAAACATGAAAATCATCAAACTTCAATTTTCATTAAAACTAAATAAGCTATAAGGTATATGTATGTTTTATCTAAACTAAAAGTATACATACATATTCAAACATAAACGAGTCCACAAGAATAGTATATTACATGAAAAGTAAGTGACTCTAGGGGCGTGTTTGTTTCGCCGCAAAACGCCGCAAAACGCAAGTCGTAAAACTTCTTTTCCATTTTTCGTTGTTTGTTTCGCTGAAAAACAAGTTGCAAAATGTAACTCTTCTTTTCTCACTTACAGTTGCTACAGTTAAATTTGTGGTCATGTAAATCTGACTTTTACACTCATATTTTCCCATTTGCAGTTGCTACAGTTAATTTTGTGGTCATGTAACTCTCACTTGTAGTACACTTATAGTTCAAAACAGTTTCTTGATAATCAATATATAATTTAATATTATTAAATATTTAATATTTTAAATAGTGTTCAATTTCTAATTTAATTATTTAATTATTTAATATTTTTAATCTTTAATTTTTTATTGTTTTTAATATTGTTTTAATATTTAATATTTTACTATTTTAATTTAATATTTTTATTTAATATTTTATTTAATACTTTATTATTTTATTAATACTTATTCAATTTTTTATTATTTTATTTAGAGTTAATATTTTATTAATATAACAATATTATACTTTAATATAAAATTACTATATATTTAATTATTTATTTTTTAATATAAAAATTACTTTATTAATATCATAATATATTTTATTATTATATTAATATTTTATTATGCTAATATTGTAATAATAATTCAGTATAATAATATTATGTTGGCCCAAAGGCCTTCCACTCTAGTTTTGATGATGATTAACTCATGTAGTTATGTTTACTAATAATCTTGTGTTGTTAAGTTTCAGATCATTAACCAAGATATTAGTTGGTGATTAGCTTCAACAAGGTGTTTAGAAGCTTTTCATGATGATCCAGGGCCAAAGCGTCAAGATCACACATTGCCTAGCCCATGGATGGAGTTTTGGAGCAAGTCTACTTGAAGATGAAGATCGTCAAGAAGACTTAGGTATCCATAGTTTAGATAGTGTGTTTTAGATCCATTTGTAAAGTTTAGTATAGTTGATATGCTCAAGTGCACAACACACAAAAAGTTTTATGTTTTGAATTTGGTTTTCATGAATAGTAGATCAAAACAAGTTTACATGTTTTATATGTATAGTAGATGTATTCTAGTTATACATACATGTTTAACTTGCTAGACAAACTTATTTTGACTATCCTATTCATGTATTGAAAAATCAAGTTTGATAAAAATACAAGTTTTTTTTTTGATAAAATTTGCAAGACTCGAAAATGAATTGATATGATTAATATATGTCTTGAAATTTTTATCACAAGTTTGTGTTTCCATATAAAATGATAAAACTATTTTTGGTGATTTTTAGAAGTGTTAAAAGATTTTTAGAAAAATATTTTACACTGTTTTTCTGACCTAGATTTCTGCTCCAGGCTTCAATCAGTCGACTAGTCAACCTGACCTAGTCGACTTGGGTGAAGTCGGTCGACCGGGCCGGTCGACCGACGTGCACAAATCTGTGCACGTTTGGAGGCACTGGGACGGTCGACCGCTCCGGTCGACCGGAGCACTTATAGTGCTCTCTGTTTGTTTCGGTCGACCGGGCCGGTCGACCGCAGTTGCCCAACGGTCATATTTCTGACCGTTGGCGGTCGACCGGGCCGGTCGACCGTTGCCTGTCAGAGCTGCCAGCTCAGCTCTAACGGCTAGTTTTCTGATGGGCCTATAAAAACTCCATCTCTTTGGGTTTTTGGCCAAGGTTTTTAGAAACAAAATTTCCAGACTTTCTCTATTGTTTTAAAAGAGTTTTTAAAAGAGTTTTGAGCCAAAAAGAATTCATCTTATTTGTTTTTAGGTTTTTGAAAAAATCAAAGAAAAGAATATTTTGGGAGGTTTGTCTTGGTTTTCATTCTATATCTTTTGCAAGAATTTTCCCAAGTGTTTTTCTTTGTTGCTTGTTTTCCAAACACCTAGTTTCCACACTTGAGCTATCACCTATCCTAATCTATTTAGGATCTTGTTTTTGTGGAAAAGAAAAAAAAAGAAGAGAGATTGAGTTTGTGGTTTTTGGAACCACTTGTTGTAAACACCCTTATTCTTGTTGTATCCCTCTTAGGTAGAGGTGATCGGGTGATTGGTTTGCTCCCTCTAGTGAGAGGTGGAGTTTGGTTGTAAACCTCTTCGATAGAGGTGTTGGTTGTTGTGGTTGTTTGGCTAAGGGCCTACCCCTCTTGTGTGAGGTGTTTGTTTGAGAGAGGAGTTAGGTACTCCATTGTTGTACAAATCCTTCTCGGTGAAGGTTCCCTCGGTGAGAGTCCTCGGTGGACGGTATAGTGGATTGGAAATCCTACACGGTGGTGTAGGCGGGGATGTAGAGCAAGGGTGCTCGACCTCGAAACATATCATTGTGTTTGCGTTTGATCCACTTGTCTCTAAACTCTCTCTCTTTACATTTGTGCAAAGCATCATACTTCATTCATATCATATTTGCTTGTGTTGAGCATAATTCATATTGTCATATCATATTTATTTGCTTGTGTTGTGCCTTGCATAATTCACATTGCTATATCTTGTATATGCTTGGTTGTTTGTGTGTGCCTCACTTGTACCTAATCAACAAGAGCTTCACATAGCACCTCAACCCATTCAAGGGGAATCAAGAGGAGTTAGTCCAGAGTCCTTCACGGGGAATTCGACTACACTTGTTGATTGTACTAAGTGTGTTGCAAAATTTGCATTAGCTTCCGCATTTAGCGCACTTAGTTTTGCATTTAGTTTTAGATTAGCACAAACACCTATTCACCCCCCTCTAGGTGTTCCTTTCATACTATAATGATAATTTATTATTAAATTATAATTATATTTTACTTTGTTAATTTTATATTTCTATAATATTACAACAATATTATAATAAAATTTATATTATTATTTTTGTAAGATTTTTTAATATTTATATTTTATTAGTATTCTTAAAATTTTATTAACGTTCTTTAGATTTTCTTAAAATTTTATATTATTTATTTAGTTAATATTTTAGTAATATTTTACTATTTATACTAATATTTTATTAATATTATTGTTATAAATAAAATATTAAGATTATTAATTTTTATCTCAAATTTATTAATACAATTTAATTTGCAATAGTAGATTTAATTTAATAGTATTTATAATATTTAAATTACTGCTACGGTTAATTTTGTGGTCAACTTTTCCACTTACACTTTTACATTACCAACCAAACACCGTAAAACACAATATACTTTACCCATTTACACTTTCACTTTATCAACCAAAACCGTAAAAAAATATACTTTTCCATTTACACTTCACTTTATCAACCAAACACCGAAAAACACATATACTTTACCCATTTACACTTTCACTTTATCAACCAAACACCGTAAAACACAATATACTTTTCCATTTACACTTCACTTTATCAACCAAACACCGTAAAACACAATATATTTTCTCTACTACAGTTCACTTTTTCATTCTCATTTTACGACTTACGACTTGCGACGTTTTGCAACGAAACAAACAGGCCCTAGGATAAACATGTATATCTAATAGATTTTGACAAAATTAACATATATAATGAAGCTAACATAAAAACATGTATAAAAATAAGAAAAAACAGTGTAAATGTAAGAATCATCAAAATAGGTTATACAAATACATCTAATGAGTACACATGAGCAATGAATCACAAACACATAATAATCAAGTGTGGCTCATTAGTTGTACAGGGTAGAATTTACATTTAAACATGTAACCAAAATATAAAACACAAAAACATAAACAAATATGATCATTAGGGTAATACAAATATTATTATCACTAGATTATATACAATAGCTAAATAATAATTGAGAACACAAACAAGGATGAATATATATAAACATGGGTGTATCTCAAATACTATACATGTATATCACAAGCTTAATAAACATTGCATTTAACATAATGAATATGAAACACATGACATGCTAAAAACATCAATATAAGAGCATGTAAACTAAAATAAGGAGTTAGAGATAGTTACCAAACCACATGAACTATTCTCTATATCTCCAAAGCATGGTAGTCAAACATCCCTTGAAAGTGATGCATTCAAAAGTTATGATCATTGAGTTCGAAACGCATCTGCCATCAATGCACCAATACCATCACGTCAAGTGAGAGCCCATACCTACATCGAATATAATAGGACTAGATTTTGGTACCCATATCCTTGTGGATCCATGGGGGTTAGCACCTTTCCTCAACCAAACAAATTTATTTGCAAAATTTGAATCATATATTCTATCATAACAAAATTTTACAAGAGCCCGTGCGACCACAATGCGTACAAGTGTACACTCTAGTATACAAGGTGTCATGTGTGTGAATATGAGAAGCATGTGTATGCCGTGGTTTGTGTCCATAAATATGCGAAACATATTTCTTATGAAGCATGAATTCCAATCTCTTGTGGTTCATGGCACAATAGCTCAAAGTGGAGCCTGAATCCGAATTAAATTGCTTCATCTCATCCGTTGATTTTCTCTTTATCCATTTATCCTCTTGGATTTTCAGTTTGTCTTCTGGAATTGATAAGATATCCATTTATCTTCAATAAAACCAATAGGGTTTTTAAACAATCCATTTTTCCTTTGAAATTAGATAATATTATATTATCTGATATATCCAGTTTTCAGATAAGATAGCTTTTAGAACCTTTGAATTTGAATCGATCCCCTTTCTTTGAACTTTTGAATTTAATTGGATAAATTTCATGATTATCTTCTCCCTATCATACCCTGCATGAATTAGGACATTAAGACAAGTTATTTACAATATTCATTACAGAATATATGTAGGAATATAATAATATTTATGCAATATATGTATCCAAACAAGTCACTTGAGTATTTCGCTTCCTAGTACATATGATGCGCATATAACACTACTGCAATATAGTCCAAAGGGTCTAGAAGGAGTTCAAGTACAGATGATGGGGATGATGTGAATTTACAGAATGATATGGCATACCTAAATAATTATCTTATCAACTAAGAGTCAAAGCAAGTAAATAAGGAATTAGACTACACTTGAGTTATGTAATAAACCATACTTCTTATGTATTCGTGGTTGCTCTTATTACTTAATAGAGTTCCTCTAGAAATTTGGTAGCCTGGGGAGAAAGTTAGAAGAGCTTGTTTAATTAACAATGAATAGTTAAAACGAACGATAGGAGAGTTTCAATGTACTATCTCCTCCTTACAGGGTCAAGGTATCCTTGACGCTTCCATGACTTATATTTTACTAATTCTAAACTTTCAGATATAACTTAATTAAATCTTTTGTTACAAGATCATGAGATTTTATCAGCTCTTCTACCTCATAGACTTTCTTAGAGTATCAACCAAGAAATTATAAATGTAGACATTAGGAGTACAATCTCATCTTCTTTGTATACAAAATTTTAATGAAAGGAGGGCTTAGGTTTAATTAAAAGACTTCCGTGTTATCAAAATTTCTCTTTTAGATATAAAGGGACACAATTTAGTTTTATAAATTAATGAACTTGAAGTTCAAGCCCTACACATTAAGGGTTTGTAGGGCCATTTCTATATCAATAAGAATCACTCTTTCTACAACCACTATTCAACTCTGACAAAAATCCCTCAATTTACTCGTAGTGTTTCGACAAAGCCTCTATCACATACATCCAAACGAGATGTGACATAAACCGCTGGAAGGGGACTCTTATAACTCTATATATATCTCTTAGACAATATAAATACTATAAGTAGTTTGATTTAGCAGTGGTCACTAGTCATGAACTTATTGCTTAAACACATTTTTTATGGCTCCATCTTTCCGGATAACTAATGGAGTTTTATAATAACTTTTATTCTACATATTGAAATGGAACAAAAAATGATTTATTAGGAACTAGACTCCACTAACCTTTCCATTGATATATCACATGATAAGTTTTATTTACTAAACTGCTCTAATATTCAGAAACTCGTATGTTGTGAATGAGTTCTGCAGCACGAAAGTTTCGACCAACGTGCAATAGTTTTATAATAACTTTCATTATACATATTGAAATGGAACAAAAAAAATTTATTAGAAACTAGACTCTACTACCTTTCCATTGATATATTACATGATAAGTTTTATTTAACAAAATTGCTCCAAATATTCAGAAGCTCATCAGTTGTGAATGAGTTCTGCAGCACGACAGTTTCGACCAATATGTAATGTTTCAGTCACAATTAACTTACAGGTATCCAATAGGTATATGGTATGAATCGTTGGAAAGTACACTCGATTATTTTCTAACGATATATTATATGGTACCATTTAGCTCTAACACACTGGCGAACTGAGCCCAATATTATAGGTTCTGATGTTTAACAGATTTCTGTACCTATTAGAAAGATCCACAATTTTACTCAAAATGATTGTTTTGTCTAGAATTTTTACAAGAAAAATATGGGACAACATAAATTGAAGACTTCCTTAGATGATACAAGTTAATCACTACACACTATGAGAATTTGTTTCTGAAAAATTTAAAAAAAGAAACAAACTAGACTTAGATCAAGAAAGATCTCCCTCACCTATAGATTTCTTCCTCTTCTTCGTGGCCGTCGAACCTCCGCCTTGCTGCTGGTGCCATGACCGGCCAAGAGAGATAAGGAGAGAGAGGAATAGTGAGGGAGGGAGAGATTGGGAGAGAAAGAGGTTGAAGAGATCTCAAGGGATTTTAGAGCTTGTCATGGAGATTCTCTTTTAGGGAGAGGATGAAGACGATGAACTCTCATTGGACTCTTTTATGATCCATACCCATCTAATTTTAAGTTTGCCATGACCCATTTCATCCAAGTGTCCAATTCCCAAATCAAGAAGATTTAGGCCCTTGATCTCCCCTCCCTTGCACACCTACTCTCTCCACTAACAAAAGAAAAATATAAAAATTTCTCATGGTTGTGTTTTCTTAGTAAATACACATATTTCATGTATAATACTAATATATGTATACATTGAAGTACTATGTGCACGATAACTATGATGTATGTATGTCATACATACCACTCAAACTTTCCAAAATTATTGAAATTAATTACATACCCAATTAATCAAAATCAAAATTTCCCCCCTCATATTCTACATAGTCTAAATAAACCAAGAATTATATTATTAAGTTAGGGTTAATAATACGGGGTGTTACACAGTGGTATGGATCATTTGTAAGAAATGACTAAAATAACAGTGCCCTATCTGGCACGTGCCTGAAATGATATCTGTGTTATTGAATCTCCTGACTTGCATACTTGAATCACATCACTACGATAATAAATACTAATATAATAATTCAGGACAACTCGGGTTGTATAAACTCAGATAATGGTGAAATGAGATATAAGGTATATACATGAGAGTTTGTTTGTTTGGATTATGCCTTGACATACTAATCTTATGAGTTCGCCTCTGAGCTTGTACAACTAATTTTGCCCACATTTGATTTACTTGATGTCTCATTGTATGCTTGCATGTTCTTGAACTCATGACATGGTTTTTGATATATGCTTTTCTGATTCGAATTTATCGATACACGTGTGCTAGCTTGTGTGCGCCACTTAGCTTCATTTTACGTAATCGTTGGGTTACTTTCTGACAACCCCTGAACCTGCATGTCCAGATCCCGGAGCATGGATCGTAGCGACCCCTATTGTAGAGCCTCTTTGCGTAGCGGTAGCGTGATGGATCAGCGACAGATCATCCGTAGCTCTATTCTTCCAGCCCCTCTTGATCGGCTTTCGAGATTCCCCTTTTTCTCCTCGTGAGCTTCTAATAGTTCTTTTGCTTTGTAAACTATTGTGTAAATCATACTTTTGTACTATCTGATGATGTAATATTCAAGTAATATTGGATCACATTCTGTGATAACAGTGTACTTGTATTTTATTAGAATGCATGTTATCATTGTGCTTCTGTACTCTAATTTTTACATGTACTGATATTTAGCGTATATATGTGAGGGTATTTTCGCCCTGAGTATGTAGTCTCATTAAAGTTTTCGTACCCACGAGATCGGACGTTCCATCTATCTTTCTCTCTCTCGCTCTTCGTCTCTCCCTCCCTTGCTCTGATCTGTCGCCCGACAGCTCCCTCTCCCCCTCCTCTCTCCGTGGCTCTTCACCTCTCCCTTCTCCCCTTTCCCCTCTTTAGCTCTCCTTCCTCTCTTTCTCATCTCTTTCGCTCTTCCTCCTCTCCGGTGTTTTTTTTTCCTCTAGGACGTGTTTGGTTGCAAGGAAGTGGGCGGAAGGAAGGAAACAGAGAAGTATAATTGCTCACTTCCCTTTCTATCCAAACATCGGAAAAGAAAACGAGAAAACCTCTGTTCCTCTTTTTTTTTTCTTTTACGCAATTACTTCCTCACTTCCAAGGTGCTACAATTAATTTTATGGTCATGTAACTCTCATTTGTAATAAGTTGCAGCTCAAACAGTTATTTTGTGGCAATGTAAATTTCATTTTCATTCTAATTACAATCTAATTTTTATTTTTCTTAATTAATTTTTATTTTAATATTATTTTGCGGTCAACTTTATGGTAAATTTTTCACTTTCACATTACCATCCAAATACTAAAAAAATATAATTTTTTCAAATCATACTTCCCAACAACACTCAAATACCGAATACTCACTAACCAATTCTCAAATTCTAAAGAGAACTATTATTACTTTCTTACTTCTACCTTTCTCTCTTTTTCCCCTTGTTTTTCGATAATTACCGGCTCGTAGACAAATCGGGCGCGTCAAATAGTCCCCCTTAACTCCAATTTCCAGACTACTCTGCCCTTTTTCTAATTCCCCCGTCTCCATTTATCGATCTCGAAACTTCTTCCCCTTTCCGATCTCTTCCCCCATCTCTTAAATTAGGGCTTCTCCTTCAAAACCCTAACCCTAACCCTCTCCAATGGCGACCTACAAATCTTCGTCAAGTTCCTCGACGGTCACACTCGATGCCTCCAATTCCCCTCCCCAACCCTCACCGGCCAAACCCTAAGGCAAGCCCTCGCCCTCGCCCCCAACCTCCGCCTCGTCACCGGAACCCGAGAGATCGCCGACGAAACCCTAATCACCGCCGCCTCCCCCTCCAACCTCTTTTCCTCCCTCACCTCCTCCCCCGACTCCGCGGTGGCAAGGGCGGGTTCGGCTCTCTCCTCCGTGGCGCCGCCACCAAGGCCGGCCAGAAGAAGACCAACATTTTGATGCTTGTCGTGATATGAGCGGCCGGAGGCTGCGGCACGTCAACGCCGAGAAGAAGCTGGAGGAGTGGAAGCTGAGGCCGAGGACAGGAGACTTGAGAAGCTGGCGGATGAGTTCTTGAAGAAGAAGGCGAAGGAGATCAAGAAGGAGAAGGGGAAAAACGGGGAGGTGGAGAAGTATCTCGAGAAGTATCGGGAGGAATCGGAGAAGTGCATGGAGGCGGTGGAGGAGAGCGTGCGGGAGTCGTTCGCATTGTATCAGCAAGGGAAGCGGAAGGTCCTGCCCGCGGCAGGAGGATCCGCCTCGAAGCGGATGAAGATATGGTGAGTGTATTGGTTTTCAAGATTTTAATTTTGCAATTTGTTTGCTGTTTATGATTTAAGTTGCATGATTTCAGCAATGTTGTATTCCGGCGTACAGATAAATCTTTAAAAAAGTATTAATTTTGATTTCATTTTGAAGTTTCTAGCCAATAAATCATGATATAGGCTTCTAGTATAGACGAAACTTCAATCCCTAGCTAGCTACAACAACATTTCCGAATTCATTACCATTTTTTACTGTAATCTAACAAGTGAATATTGTAAGTCTTGAAAATGTACTAGCTTCTATATCTGACCCAAGTCCATTTTTTTATATGAAAATTTCAACATGCATCCTATTTTTTTATTGTAGAAACTAAAAATATTTGACATCTAAATACTAAAGTTTCTTTATAGATCCTAGGAGATTGTTAAATTTTTGGTACTTGATAGATTATAAGTCTTTTACATTGATTTTAGAGTTTGCACTTATTGTATAATTTTAGTTTCTAGCATTGCTATGGTTTTTCCATAGCCTCAACGATTTGTTTGCTTCTTGTTGTTTATGTTAATGTTTAGTTTTCTAGCCAATCATTTGGAATGATCAATGGCTTAGTTTGAGAGGAAGTAAAGAATTTTCACACTCTAGGAGAAGGGACAAGACATTAATTTTATTTATCATATTTTTCATCTACAATGAACCAATATGCATCCTATAGTAATCACTCTCCATTAACTTACAGCCCCTTATTCCGTGTGCATGAATATTGACCCATCGCACAGAGAGTGGACATTCTAACAACAATTTGCTGAATTATAGTTTACAAATCAAAAAGGCCACTTAACCTATCAACAATCACTACAACCTTATAGTCATAGGGTCCCTGAAGTGAATGCGTTCACTGTCCACGGACGGTTCATCATCTTTATCTTCCTCATTGCTAGCCCTCCTCATCTTTTCCCTATTCAATGAATTTTTCTTGTGGATATCGTCTGCTCTTTGCACCTGTAATTTGCAATATATTTTTTGTTAGAATAGTAGCACAACCAGGTTACAGACACTTTCGGGTAACTGTATTTGTAATCAGCGGTATGAAACTGTCTTTGAGAACGATTCGCAATGGGGTCGCTCTTTATGACTTAATTGATGTGGAGCACAACCTCTCATGTAAAAGGAAATACATTGAAATATTAGTATGTATCTCATATTCAAGTGAAAAAAACCCTAATAAAAAAGAATTCCTTGACCAGCTTAGTTCAAGTTGGTTAACCTTTCAAATTTCAGTTTGTATTCACATGAGTAATTTTTTATTTGTCAAAGCTTGGTTGAAGTTCTGTGAGATAATCATTGTTGTCAGGGAAGAGGGGATATTGGGTGCTTCCTTGAATCCAGTTTGAGTCCATACTGAAATTACAGAGCTTGAAATACAAAAGCTCCACCAGAAGCCATCCCTTGACAGTGTGAACTTCATTTTAACATACAAAGCTTTAAATTCTTCATTTGGTTTAGTGCCTAATAGTTTTGCTTCATCGGCTCTAAATTGCTAGAATGGACCTCTAATGATTTCCTTTCCTCGAGGAAAATCGTCAACGTTCTTGGTTCCGCACAGAACTCTGGTCCATTGATTACAAATGATGGGTGGGCTGCGGGGTGGGGTGGGATGGGGGTTGAAGTGGCTTTATCTGCTGTTGCCTTTAGAAACTAGGTTGGAGGGAGGCCTGTGGAGCAAGGGAGTTAAGTTGTACCGGCTCCCTCATTTGAGGGAGGGAGGGAGTGATGGAGCTAGAACATTTTGCTAATGGTGGCTAGGAAAAATTAACTTACTACATAATAAGGGGACAAAATGTGGTTTTGAGTCATTAAAAGATTAGTGTTGAGGGTGTAAAACAAAAATTGCAAATGAGAGACTAAAATGTTGGTTTGAGCCTTCTAACATTTTTTCACCTATTGAGACTAAAATAAAATATAGTTTGCGAATGAAGACTTTTTTAATTTTTCCTTGGAATGTCAAAGAAATTAAAAACAGAAATAAGGAGTTCTTTCCATATCACAAGTAATCTTTTCTTTAAAATTTGTAATTTTTCCTTGGAATGTCAAAGAAATTAAAAGCAGAAATAAGGAGTCCTTTCCATATCACACGTAATCTTTTCTTTAAAATTTGAAATTTTTTGCTAAAGAATGTAAGTTTAATTTAAACTTCTAATTGAAACCTAATTTATATCAAGTAATGAGGAATAAAAGTTTATTATGACTAACTAAATTAGAGGCAAAAGGTAATGATTGTGATACTATCATAATCTAGTATGTTAAAGATTAGCTATATTTGGAAAGTTCTGAAATTAACGGTTGGTAGACCTATATGAAAGAGATGTATGGAAATTTTCGAAATTTATGGTGATCAGACATATTCTGAAAGGGAATTGCTAGAGGCAATTGTGGGCAACTTTGAGAATGTTGCCTCACCTGGACCTAAAAGTAACACGCCCTAGAAGTTAAATCACACCTACTGCCTCCTCATCAACTGGTGTCTAGAACAGTTTTATAAGACTCGTCTAATGCTTTGGTTCGTGGTGTGGTGATGGGAATGGGAACCTGCTACTATATTTTTAACAATTGTATGCAATATGGAGGGTAGGTTTAATTGGATTGGTATTTAGGTCATGATGCACTTGGGAGCATTATAAATTCTGTGTATCATGATGCACTTGGCAGCAATATAAATACATTTGGAGACATACACAGTTAAGAATTATGATAATAGTAGCTTGCATTTTTTATAATCTTTATGTGAGGTGAAACATGATGTGTGTATATCAGAAATCAGTGATAGAACAAAACTTTGCTACGTTTCACCAAATATATTTGGAGACATACACAGTTAAGAATTATGATAATAGTAGCTTGCATTTTTTTTTAATCTTTATGTGAGGTGAAACATGATGTGTGTATATCAGAAATCAGTGATAGAACAAAACTTTGCTACATTTCACCAACTATACAATCTTGGATAGAAAATAATCAAAACTATAATGCAGGATCATGGGGTTTAACAAAAGTGCTGATGCATCAGTACCCAGTGTTCTAAATGGCGGCCACAGCGGCTACATCGGCCGAGAAAATTTATCGGGGATCAGGATATATCGGGGACATATCGGGGATATTTTCAAAAATCGGATGTCAAAATCGGACTGTAAATATACATATCTTCTTGTCTTAAATTGTATCTCAATAAGACAATATATGCATAAATTATATAAAGCTACATAAAACATTATACTTATATGTTTAAGATATACTTAACTCGATAACTTGCATTAAGCTTATAAATGCATAATCACTATCCAAATGTAGAATCTTCACAAATGTCATATTGCCACATCGCTCGAATTACCCAAATATCTAACCTAGAAATTAAGTGTGAACGCTATATCGGGTCCAAAATCGCCGAAATTGCGGCCGATATATCGGGTCCATGCTGATTTATCGACGATTTTGGGTGAAAATTGCTATATCGATTTGGATGTGCCCAAATCATTGCGGCTAGGTGCTGTAAACGCAATATCGGCGCAATAACGGGGTTATATCGGGGATATTTAGAACACTGTCAGTACCGATTTAGATCAGAAATAAGGTAATGCACTACTAGTGATGGCAAAAGCTTGTAAAATCATTGTAAAAGAGCTAGCAACTGTAGGGCTATAAGAATCTCACAATCTCACTATTTGTGGCAGCAGATTAAATCGATAAAATAACAGAGGCAGATATCAACTCACAAATAACTAGGCTGGGTTAAAGAAAATTACTTACTAAGAACTACAGAGATCTCATGACCTGTGGATGATGCCAATGCAAAGCTCTTGTTATCATGATCGCAACGCCACGAAAATCATTCGATTTGGAGTCTGGATGTGAAAGTTATGGCCGAAAATTCAATTGATGCTTTAATTGTGGTGATGACACGATGGTGATGGCAGGTGGCGCACGTGAGATGAGATCGAGAGAGGAGGAGTCGGCGTCGGATTCTTTGACTGGAGTGGAGAAGAGAGAAGAAGAAAGAGAGAGAGAGAGATGGCGGCTGATGTAAGGAAGCAGGAGGAAGAAAAAGGTAAGGTGAGGGTTTCATTAAGGAAAATTAGGAATTCAATCCTAGACAACTTTGAGAGATAAAAAAAATCATAAATTCTTATCACAATTCTTCATTGCTTATTGTTGATACAAGAGGGCTTTATATAGGCTTTTTACAAGATATGAATCTAAGTAAAACTCAAACTCTTAATCAAAATAGAATTACAATCCAATTTTTAGAAACTACAAAAAATTAAAATAAAGAAACTAAAAAACAAAAATAAAGAAAGAGAAAAATATCAAAACTTTACTAATTCAACTTGAACTGGGGCTTCTTGGATTCGTCCCTTGACTTTTTCATCTTAACTGGATGTCCGCATCATTATGTCTCAGACCACATTTTTTTTAAAATAAAGGAAATTGACTACTTTAAACTAAGTAACCATGATAAGAATTGTAATAAATTAAATAATTAAATTTTCAACTCCAAGCTCTAAAGCCGATATTGCAAGTCTTGAAAAATGCAAAAACAAATCTAAATAAGGAAAGACAATAACAAAACAACATACATTGAAATAGCTTAACGGATCAACTAGTCACAACTACTCTTTCTTAAGTTCGTGGGTTGCTAGTATTGGTGATCTGGATCAAAAGCGCACCACAAATCAGATAATAGAACTTGATCATATTCCGTGGAGGTTGTGTGAGTTAGGTATCTCTGGTCCAAAGTTTTTGGGAAGGCTCTCTTATTGATAGTTGCCTTACTAGGATTACTATACTATCTTGTGAAGTTTTTGTCAAATGTCATTACTTTTTTGGAGCTTTCTTGAATTCAATGCATAATCACACCCGACCACATTTTGGTAGGAATCGGCTAAAATAGGTGCCAATTTCGCCTAAGTTAAAGTTTGCACACAGAGGTCCATTATCCGAAGAACTTGCACAAGTCGAAGTGCAAACTAATAACTTTTCAGAACTGTCACGGATTGAGATATTAAAACACGGTAGTCTATAAATGTCATTCGATGATTCTTTTCTCATAGCACCTAAGGGGTAGATTTTCCCCTGTAGTAACCATACCATGGCTTACTAAGTAATAAACAGTTTAAACTTTACATGGATGAGTAAAGAAACTAAATTGATATATTACTACAACGAGAGTTCAATCAGACAAACTTTGACACCCCAATGATGAGGTGATTTCATTTGTTTCTAGGATAGCATTAGTTAATTCCATAAATCCCCATAAATGATCAGATGCAGATTTTTTTTAATTGCATTGGTTTTGTCAGCGGTAGTATTTCATCTGTTTTCTAGGACAGAAGTAGTTACTAGCTAAAAATGGGTGAAGATCTAGTTGGGTTATCAATGACTTTTGGTATGATGATGGTGTGCTGTTACTTAATTCAAGATTCTATGATTAAACTTCTTAAATTGAAATGTAGGAAGCCATTTACTGTTTATTATTATGCATGCGGCTTTTTTTAATTGTCAGAACTCATTTGGTTCTAGGATTGCGATTACTGCTACCGTGAAACATTTTGGTCGAGGAACTGGTAGTTTCTTTCCTTTATTTTCATCTTTTAATAGGAGCAGGGTTAGTTTTTATGTTATCTCTTGGTTAGAAATTAGCAAGTTTCTTCAAAACGTGATAATTTGTTCGTTTTTATGCACCAGTCCGTATATCAAGTGGTTAGGAATCCATTTACTGTTTATTATTATGCGCGAGGTTTTTTTTAATTGTCAGAATTCATTTGGTTCTAGGATTGTGTTTATTGCTGCTGTGAAACATTATGGTTGGGGGACTGGCAGTTTCTTTCCTTTATTTCATCTTTTAATAGGAGCAGGGTTAGTTTTTTGTTATATCAAGTGGTTAGAAATTAGCAAGTTTTTTATGACGTGATAATTTATTTGTTTTTATGCTCCAGTCCGTAGCCAAACCATTTTGACGAGAAAAAGATGAGTTGATGATTATGAGATTTCTAGTATTTCCTTAAAAGATTACGTTTATTAGGTTGGTTAAAGTTTCTGTAATTGTGGCAACTACCTCTTTGCAATTTGAGAGATCAGATGTTTTTTGGCTAGCTTTGCAAAACTTTTCAAGTCGTGATTTTTGTTATGAATTCAAGAATATTTTGTGATTTTGATTGGTTTGAAATCGTATGATCTACAGAATCCTAGAAGTTACTGAGATTGTTAAACTGAAGTACTTCTAAATATGAGTTTCAAATTTATTAAGTTTTTAGAACTTACACATTGAACACCTAATAGGAAATATCTCTGACACTGAATAAATCTCTAAGCCATGAAAAGTATCACACAAAGTTTAAAAGTAATAATTAAGCTTCTAGGAATTGCTCTAATTGTCAATTGTAGAATTCATTTGGTTGTGTTTCTTCTACTTGGACTGGTTTTGTAGGTTGGGAAAGAAAAAGGTTGAAGAAAGCGACAGTGAAGATGGTGACGATGAAGACGAAGATGACAGAGAGAAATCCATGGTGCTTGATGATGGAAATAGTACGATGCATGGTAATGAAGAAGAGGGGACTTCTGCTGCAGGTTTGGTCAGTAATACTTCAGATGGGGAATCATCAGGCAAGTTTTCAGAGCAGAGCAACTTGGAAGAAGTCATTGGAGTGTCAGGTGATGAACACTCATCAGATGGAACTTCAGATACTTGCAACTTGGGTGAAGTAAATGGGAAATGTGATGTTGAATCTCCTGCAATGGGACAGGGTTCTGTAACTGGAGACAGCAATACAGAGTCAGATGTTTCAGTGGAAGCTGAGATGGAAATAACTGAGGAAGCTGCTGCTGCTGCTCAGAGCCGCGTGGCTTCTGCAATTGAGGAGGTTCCAGAAATGAAAGAGATCAAGCCCGCGCCAGAAATATCTGTTGCTTCTGAAATAATTGATAAAGAAACAGTCATTCAGACAACTGATGGTTCCAATTTGGAGGAGCCATTGGACTTTGACAACTATAATTCTGCAGTGGAATTAGAGGTATGTTTGCATGGCCTTCTCTAACTCTTTTGCGTGCTACTTTTCTCTCTCTTTATTTTATTCAGCATTCGAATTTTCCAGTGAACTCCTTGAAAATTGGCTCAGCGGAATGTGTTGTTTACTGATAGTTGTACTGTTCATGATTGATAGCTGTACTGGTCTTGACTGTGATTTTTTTTGTCGCGTGCATGCACCCCCTCTCTATTCTGTTTAGTGGAGAAGGATGGTTTCTGCATGCCGCTATGTCTTGCTTTGAAAAGTTAAAAAACATATGCGGGCCCCTCTGGCAAATTGGTTTGGTTGGTAGTTGAACTTGGAAAAAGGGAAGCTCACATTGTACATTTGGCATAATTATATTTTAATGACATTAATTTGCATATGTCTTGTTTGCTTAAAAAATTTATGGGCCTTTATCGTATATAACTATACATCCTTATGATTGTGAGAAATAATATATTTCACCTTTTATTTGTATGTTTCTTCTCATGACTTCTTGTTAGGAGTATTTCATAAATATGCCCTCTTCTCAACTATAATCCCATGAAAATTGAATAAATAGAATTTTTCTAAGGAACTAAAATTGTGATTGCATGAGAGAGATCTTTTTTTTTTTTTGTATCACAAGAGATATTGGAAAGAGTAGAAGTCCATTAAAATTTTATTTAGAAAAAATTTCAATGGGGTCCTTCTTTTCTCATTCACGAGTTGGTTTGATTTAGAATTTTTTTAGTTAGATATTTCTATCAATCGACGCTGAGAATTTGCTATAACAATGGTTCAATAAACAAATCTAATTATGATTTGGAATTCCTTTTTACTTGAGATTCTCTCTTTCTCAATCAAAGGTGAGAATTCATTAACGGTCTAAATCGCTAACAGTGGAGACACTATTAGTGCTAATATATGTATGTATGTACGTATATGTATGAGAAAAACAGGAGGTCAGTATATGTGAGGAAATGAGAGGTCAGTGATCATAAGAGGAAAATTTCTCTTATGGTGCACTAAAAACTTTATTTCTCGCTTCAAATGCAAGATCTAAACTGTTCAAAGTGATCTTCATGCCATAGGATTTAGTATATGAAAAATCACGAGGATTAACATTTTTTACTAATGCATCATGTGGTTATAAATTGACTGTTTTTCAACAATAGAATAAATGCGTCCACTAGATCTAGGAGTAAACAACGTTGAAACCACATGATTTT